>JAWWLV010000488.1:0-11481 GCA_035041135.1 Platyrinchus mystaceus | reverse complement strand
TCTGGCAGCCTTGGGGCTGTGCCCACTGCCCTGGGGAGCCTGGGCAGTGCCAACCACCCTCTGGGGGAAGAATCTTTCCCTGACATCCAACCTGAGCCTGCCCTGACACAGCTCCAGCCATTCCCTGGCTGCTGTCCCTGCTCACAGGGATCAGAGTTTGGAGCTGCCCCTCAGGTGAATGTTGCAGACCAGTCTCGCCTCAGTCTCTGCTCCAGGCTGAATAAACCAATTCAGCTGCCTAAACTGATTTATCCTTTCAAGAACAGCTTGTCCCCTCTCTGCCTTGAGTGTCCCCTTCCCTGGTCATCCCAGGAACCCTTATCCCAGATCCAGCCTGAGTTCTCTGTTCAGCCAAGGGGCAGAGAAAAGGCTCAGAGGACACCTCTGTGTGTTCAGTCTGTCATATAAACCCACGAATTAGCCTTGAAACAGGGAGAGAATAATATTTCTGAGATAAACAACTCCAGGCTAGACCCAAATCCATCCTGTGCTGTAACACTGCACATCTTCCTGCCCCCAAAGGAAAGGGATCTGCTGGGATAAGGAACAGAGCCAACTGGCACGTGGGATCCGGAGAGGAGACAAGCCCAGGCAGGTATTACCTGGATACATCTCCCTCCCCAGGTTCTACATCAGGTGGGGATGTACAGCCAGAGAGAACAGGATTCATCTCCTCCAGCAACATCAGAGCAAAATCTACATTTTCCTGGTCCCCTGTAGGGTTTTGCAGCGAGGCAGGTACCTGCCAGAGCAGGAGCTGCTGAGTGTGTGACATCCCACTGAACAGCCCTGTGAAATCTCCAGGAACAGCAAATAATTGAAGCAAAGACAAAGATCTTCAGGAAATTCTGGCAGCTTCAACAGCACTTCTTGTGTAAACAAAACTGAATTAATTTCATGTAAGAAAACATTGTATTTGATTTTTTTTCTTTTTTATTTTTTTCTTTTAAATTGATTTTTTTTTTTTTTGCCTCGGGATTGTTTTAATTGTCTGTGGGTTTTCTTATGTTTCCCAGTGGTTAATGACAGGATTTTGGTGACAGGACATAATATGAAATGCCACTCCACGTTAGTGGTGACACAGAGAACATGATACATTGGCTGCTCCTCCTGCCATCCACAATGTGACAGAGCGTGTCCGATGGGAAAGGCAGGAACCAGCACAAGAATTGTCCTTTTATCCTGACCATTTCCCACTTTTTAAACCTTTAAACCACTTCCTGCTCGCTCCTAATTGAGAGAAAATTTTCTAAGGAGCAGCTTGTTTGTTCTGTAATGAAAATTTGACACTTCAAACAAGACAAGGAGACAAGTACTTAGCAGGGTAATTAGAGCAGAAACTATTTTCAATATCCAGGGAAGGTGATTCCAGTCTAACACCAGCAGCACTTCAGTTATCTACTGCCAGGCCACCTCCATTTGAAGATCTAAAACACTAATAAATAAAAATTGGGTTTTATTCTATCTCCATTTCAAAGGAGGGTGTGAAAGGAGGGAGGAGAAGGAGAGGGACGAAGAGGCAGCAGCTGAAAAGGAGCTAAAATGCTTTTCCCAAGGCACACTGAGCAAAACAGAACCCGTGTCTTCTGCCACCTCAGCCCCACTGCTGAGTCCCAGAGGCTGGGAAATGGCAGGAAAGCCAAGAAATGGCTGAAAAATAGGATGTATCATCCCACCCTTCCTCACCCAACAACCTCTGCTGTTCCAAAAAAGAACCATTCTCACAACTGCCCAATTATTCCCCTCCTTTGGTGCTCGAACAGCTCCAGCAAATGCATGTTTATGCCACTTTTGGTGACAAATTTAGCCCACTAAGGAGCAGTTACATGACTGTTTACTGAAGAAAATCACCGTTGCCATTTTTTGCAGCTCCCAGCCAGTGTTTTAAGTGTCACAATATTTTCTGCTGTGAGTTCAGGGCAATCCTTCAGCTCCTCGTGTGGCTGCAGTTGTTTTGTGCATCCCAGCCCCGTGTTCTCCCAGGCACAACAAGCCATGATAAAAGAGCTGTTGATAACAGGGATTTCTCCTGCATTCCTGGGTCAAGAGCCGGTGGCTTTCCAGGCAGGAAAATCCTATTTGCCCTTGAAAACCTGTGCCTTCAGAAGGTTCTTGCTCACCACGACACACAAGAAAGCCACGAGTAAGAAAGCCCTGATTGCCATGGATACAGCAGTGGAGCTGTGGAGGGATTTGAGATAAAACAGGACAGTGGGAGCAAGGTCAGAGGAGCAGACACAGCTCCAGCCTCCCCTCCACGGGGAGCTCTGGCATCAGGATGGAGCCCAACTCTTTATTTCCATTTTTTCTTTGGTGTCCCAGGGGTTTTTGGGGTGAAAGCCACATGTGCAGCTGGGGAGCCACAGCTCTTCCTTTGCTTCCTCCTCTTGGCTGGCACAGCCCAAATTCTTCAGATCAATGTTCAGTTTCCTACCCTGAAAATTCCAGGAGACCAGCACAGACTCCTGCTGGTGTAGCAGGAGGTTCCTGGGGCAGGGATCCAGGTCTTTGTCCTCTGGGTTTCAGCAGGAGGCTCTTCTGTAGGTTTTGGGGCCTTGAGTCAGTGCAGAAGTGGGATTGGCATCACCAACAGGTCACAACCCTCCTCCAGACCTCTGGGTGATGCCACTGCAGCCAAGGAGCAGTCACAGGCCAGAGGGCTCTCCAGCCCTGATCTCCACTGTTCTCAGAGCAGTGGCACCAGTGCTCTCCCTGTGTCTCATCTCCCTTCTGCTTCTGCAGGAAACCTCAGAGCTCACCTTCCATCAGATCCAGCACTGTGGGACTCCCTCTGCTCTGAAAAGCCCCAGACTGGACCAGGAGCCACATCACATCATCTCTGCTGTGTGTACCCATGGCTGTGTCCCGTGGGAACTGGTGGCTCCTTGTCCTTTCCCACTCAGAGCTGCTGTGGGGACACTCAAACTGCTCAGTACAAGGGAATTCGCTCCCAACAGCATCTGACCCACAGCAGGTCCTTATGATGGGAGGTAAAGGCAGGTGTAAGCACAGGGCAGGTTCTGAGCAGAGCCAGGATCCTTCTTGTCTCCTGTGTCACTCTGGAAAACAGGCTGATTTTCCCAGCTCTGGACTCTGCAGAGGGGACCAAAGTGCTTCTCTTTCCGAAGGACATCAAGAAGTGAGGATGAGAGCCAGGAAACCCTGGAGCTTGTCTGAGCATCAGAGCCTGAGAGACTTCTCCCCCTCCATTGATTTCCTTTTATCTTTCCCCATAAATCAGCCTCTTCAGCTCTTCTGTCCTTTCCTGTTGCTTTTCTCTTAACAGGCTCCAATCCCTCAATCCCTGGTGCCAAATGCCCACAGATGAACATCCTGTGCCATTCCTCACATTCAACACAGCTGTCCAGGAACAGGACTGGATTCCCTGGCACATTTGGAGTTGGGTGACATTTCTAAACACTTGACAGTGGAAAATCTCCAGTTCTTCCCATCTGTATTCCAGGACTAAACCAAAGCTGATGGGGACTGAACACCAGGCAGATAAGACTCGACACAGCAGCTCTGTAAATCCAGACAGCACCAACATCGTTTTAAAACACCAATTCATCTTAAATAACACAAATTAGGACTGATGTGCTGATATATCAACATTTTAGAAGACATCTAATCTACCTATTTGCAGTCACAACAGATTCAAAGACTAATACTGAGATCCAGGGTAGTTCTGTGATATCTATTCCAAGTTTTCCCATCTCCATCACAAAGCTGGAGGTGACAGAGTGTTCTCTGCTGAGGCAGGGTGGGGAGGGGAAGGTGTCATTTAGAAAGAGAGCTCTAAATGTCAGCTCTGTCATGAATATGTCAGGAGTGGACTCTGGGTGTTGCTTGGGAGGTGAACGCTGTGAATGGAACAAGCTCCACGTGCAATTAATGTTCCTCTTGGAACATCATTTGTGATGTTTTGGGGAGGTTGGGAACAGGGAAAGCTGGGTTAGAATGAATGAACTGAAGGGAAAGCTGGGTTAGAATGAATGAACTGAAGGGAAGAGGAATGGAGGAGGGAAGGGAGGGAGGGAGGAAGGGAGAAAAAGAGGAAGGGAGGGAAGGGAGGAAGGAAAAGAAGGAAAGAAAGGAAGAAAGGAAAGAAAGGAGGGAGGGAGGGAGGGAGGGCAGGCCTGGAGAGACAGGACAAGAGGGAGTGGCTTCACACTGACAGAGGGTGGGTTTAGATGGGATATTGGGAAGGAATTCTTCCCTGGGAGGGTGCCCAGAGAAGCTGTGGCTGCCCCTGGATCCATGGAGTGTCCAAGGCCAAGTTGGACGGAGCTTGGAGCGACCTGGGCTAGTGGAAGGTGTCCCTGCCCATGGCAGGAGGTGGGACTGGATGAGCTTTAAGGTCCCTTCCAACCCAAACCACTCCATAATTCCATGAAAACAGCCAGCCAGATCTCCTGTCTGAGCTTGCTTTGAAGACAGAGGGTTAGACATTGTGATCTCCCTGGATATAACCTGGCAGCTCCTAAAACTCTCATCAAGACAACTCAATTATGCCTTGTAACACCCTGAAAGCAACAGAGAAAATGTTAGATAGTGCAAACTTGTAAAATCACACTTTCTGATCTCCCTGTTCAGAGAAAATCTGGGAAAATTGTGTCTCGGGGATGAACGGAAACTGCAGAAAGATCATGGTAAGGATGGGAAGGACTGAATCCCACTGGGGGAAAACTGGGAGGATTGTTTTGCCTGTCCCTGGGTGATAGTGCTGGATAAAAATAGAACAGCAAGTCAACAGTGTAAATAAAAGATGAAAGGCTGGCAGTGAGCACAAAAGGCAGGGAGAGCACCCAGGTAACCCAGGTAATGAGCCTGGTGCCCGTTAGATGCCGGTAACAATTCCAGCACAGGAATTTCTCATTTCCCAGACCTCCCCCTAGAAAAAGCTGCTGGTATCCACGCTGTGCCTGCCCTGTGGACAAATTGGGGGCTGTGGTGCCTGTAGATAACAGCCCAGCATCTCCCACCAGAATAAATTCACACCAACTGCGACACGAAAAAGCAGCAGGAAGCGTTTGTGCTCCGGGTGAGTGACAAACCACTGCTGACAGCCGGGCTCTGCACTGCCTTCATGCTCTCTGAGCACACATCCCAGAGGATTCCCCTCTGGATAGGGCCTTCCACAGGCTTTGCAGAGAGGTTTGGATCAGAGAGGGCCGTGGAGGAGCAGAGAACTGGTGTGAGGAGCAGCTCTGAAGGAAGACCGTCCTCATCTTCTGGAACACTCTGGGCCTGCACAAACCCCACAGATCCAGATGGTTCAATCCTGAGGAGGTAAATTCAAGGCCAGGGGAAATTTTCAGAGCCAAAAGACTTACTTGGGACAGTTGTGTCCCTCCTGGCTGGGTTGGAGGAGCTCAGATTTGAGCTCTTTTTGTCCGGGTTCCCCACCAGGACACACCACTACCATCAAGGAGAACCACTTGCCATGGGAGGCCCCCTGACCCCATAAATCATGGTCATGGAGAATTTATGCAAATTCTCAGTCCCAAATAGCCAGTAAATACCCAGACACAGGACCCAGGAGGAGAAAGGGTCACACAACCCCCTTCCATCACCAACTGGCCCAGAAAAATGGGTCAAGCCAGAGGATTTCAAGTCTGTCTGGTTTGCATATCTCCTCCAGGCTGGTGAGCTTGGCACCCAGAGAGTGGATAATCCTGGAGTAAAGTACCCAAACCCTCAAAGTGTCACAGAAAGACAGAAGTTCCTCTCACACGTGCCCTTCCCTCTTGCAGCTCATGGATACGCCTTGATCCATCTTTATTCGTGAGCCAAACACACGCAGCACAACACAAAGAGAGGAGAAAGGGGCAGGAAGAACCTGCAGAAGATCAAGAGCTCCTCTGCTCTTTCAGTCTTACCCAAGGAACACCTCTGGGACCCTGCAGTGCCCAAAGCTCTCAGAGGGGCATCACCAGCACCTCGTGTGGTTGTGAGATGGGAGCAGAGGAGTGAATTCCACACCACCAGGCCTTTCCCTTGAAGGTGTGTCAGGAGTCCCAGAGAGTGGAATCAGCCCTGGTGCCTCTCACCTCCTTGAGCCAAGTAAAACATCCCCTGGAATCTATGGACAAAGGAGGCCAGAACTGCAGTGAGATGAGCTAATGAGGCTCCACTGACTCACCCCAATCCTTCAGTGGTTTGTAGGTGCTGAGGGTCTGCTCAGACTCCCCTTCTCTGGGGAGGAATCACTTAAAAAACAAGAGGGTTTTGACACAATCATAATGAAACAAGAGCCCACCTTCGTCTGATAGTGCAAATTGAAAAGTAACTCCATCCCAGGCAGATCCAGCAGAGTCTGACAGTGGAGGGAGCAGTCTGGAATTGCCAGTGGAGATGATGGGGGAGAAAGGAGGACCCACCCCTTGGCTCAGCCCTGAGGTGCCTCATCAGAGACAGAGATGGGGCTGACTCTGACCTGCTGCCTTCCCTGGATCCCTCTGGAAGAGGCTGATGGACCCTGTGATCCAGCAGGGAAAAGGTGCTTTGGCAAAAGAAACATTTGGATTAGGCTCAGGCACAGGGGGTGACTCTTGGGGGATGTCCTGTGCAGGGCCAGGAGTTGGACTCGATGATCCTTGTGGGTCCTTTCCAGCTCAGCACATTCTGGGATTCTGGGAAAACACTACTTGTTTTGTTGTGAGGTTGGAGCAGGAAGGGGGAGCAGTTTCACTGTGAAGACAGATAAGCTGGACTTTTGGCCTCCAGGAAGTCAGATGAGGTGGACTAACAGCCTGAGGGTTATGAATGTATAAGAAGAGACAAAATGCAGAGAAAACCTTCCCTGGTGAAAGCCACATTCCCAGCAAAGCATGACTAACACTCCTCAAGGCCTGGCTCGCTGCTCTCCTCTCCTTCCATTACCAGGAGCCTTCTGGGAGCTTCTGTGAGCCCCACTCTCATTTATTCCTCTGCTTCCAGGGACTGGTCATTATTTACTGAAGCTCCTTGATGCCTCAACAGCATCTGAAACACATAGCAAGTGCTGCAGCAGTGAAGAGACAGAGCTGACAGAGAAGGAAAGGCCCAGGAATTGTTTCTATCTGTCACTTGGCTCCTCTGCTTTGCCCACAGGCTCTGGTGCTGCCCGTGGTGGGCACTGGCACGGGCTGTGTGCTCTTGCCTTCCCTTGACCCTTGCCTGGCACCCTAGAAGTGTTGAAAAACTTGGAATTGTGGTGCTTAGGTGGTTTAGCAGTGGGCCTGTTAATGGTCGGACTTCATGATCTTAGGGGTCTTTTCCAACCTTAATGGTTCTGTGATTCCGAGGTGGAGGCAGAGCCTGGCTGATTCTGAAGATGGACCTTGCAGTGAGATGGGGTCAAGTGAGAGGGTTGGGGGCAGGAACCAGACTCACCAGACTCACCCCCTGCACAAACACCCGTGGCAATCACACCCCACGTGTTCACACATGTTCTCTTGGAGTGTCCTGTGCAGGGACGGGGCTGGATGGTCCTTGTGGTCCCCTTCCAAGTCGGGAGGTTCCTTGATTCTTCCAAAACTTGTGCTGCTGTTTGCCAGCTCTCCATAAACCCAACCTGTGGCAAGGCTGGGAGTTTCTCAGTGGGGTTTGAGGGATGCTGGAGCTGCTGTTCGGGAGGGAGGCGGCTCGGGTTGCTTCATACAGACGCCTTCTCTGTGGCAACACTAACGAGTCCTGAAGCTCTTCCAGCTAATGACTCTGCTGCAAAGTGCTCCCAGAAGGACGCAATTAAGAAAGGTTGGTGATAATGGGCGTTAAAGAGATGTTTTATCAGCTCTCTGTTGGGTGGTAAAAAGCTGCTCAAGCAGGGGAGAGCTGCGAACACCCCGAGTTCTCCTCTCTGCAGCACCGAACATCTCCCACCTGTGGCTTCTCTGGTTGCCACCACCTGTACAATAACTCCCTCCACGCAGCTTCTCTTCAGCAGCAGAAGACTCGTTATCCCCCCCACACTTGGGCTTCCTATTTGTTTACAATAGCAAATAAATTTTATAAAAATAATTCAGGGATTTACAATGACTTTCTCCTTTACGTATTTGAACAAATAACAAAGGGAGTTGTGCAAGACTGATAGACAACCTCTACATTATTTTTGTTTTGCAATAACCCAACATCCATCCTCTTACTACAAAAATCAAAGACAAATCACAGCGACCTTCCTTTACAATTTAGGTCCCTTCCTGGAAGAAGCAAGAAGGTGTTGATTTAAATGATAATTACTGTTTTGCTAGTAAATAATACAGTTCTTGAGCAGCAGAAGAGACAGCAGCCATAAAGAGCACTTGTGCAACTTCATGGACATACAAATATATTAATATTTCAGTGATGATGCCAAACTGTACCATCCTTTGTCAGATGAAGGTTAAAGGATTGACACCAATTCATTGGCATAGGAAAAAGTAGGTATGAATATATAAATTCCTCTTCCTTTTCATGGGCCGTTAAAACACAGGCAGCCAGGTCTGAAGGCTGAGCTGTTGTTAAGGGCGTGTGGCACATGCAGGGAGATGGTTTGGAGCGTTCAGGGCAGGAAACAGCTCCATGTCTGAGTGTCAGACAGGCCCTTCCAGAGGAATGAGCTGTTTCCACTGACTTGTGCCTGTGTCTGTGCCTGTTCCTGCTCCTCCTTTCACCAGTCCTGCTGTTTCCTCACCTCTCAGCATTCCACTGCTGGTCCTGAGGGTGCTGAGATTCCTCCCAGCTGCATCCTGACCCTCCCGAGCTGCTGGAGGGTCTCAGGGCCTGCTGAGATCTTGTCATCCTGAGAGCAGAGAGCAGGGAAGGAAAAGGAAGTCCCCAGAGAGGGAGGAACTGAGCCAAACCCACACAGACAACCAGCATCAGACTCAAATCTCTAAGGGCTGTTTGTCCCCCTCAGTTGTGGCTTGATTTGTGCTCTCAGGACACTTCAGGTGTGTTATTCCACAAGTCTGCTTTAAGTTAAGATGAAGCTTTTTGGAGTCCACTCTTTGTCTCTACAGACCACATAAGGCATTTAGAGATGTGGATTAGATGGAGACATTCAGTTTTGGGGGATGGATCCCACCCCTGCTTTGTCAGGGCAAAATCTTAATTCCTCTGTCTGTGGAAACTGGGCAAACCAACACCTCCCATAATGACAATATATTCATTAAACTGCAATAACGACCTGCAGCTTTATGTCACAGAATCACAGGATGGTTTGGGTTGGAAGAGACACTAAAGACCATCCAGTTGCAGCCCCAGGGACACCTTCCACTAGCCCAGGTTGCTCCAAGCCCAGTCCATCTCCCAGTGCCTCTGTTTATCAGACAGAGCCCTTAAGCTGAGCAGGTTATTTCTCAGTCCTGGTGCAGTGGGGTGTGTGATGCAGAGGTGTCAGACTGGATGCCACAAAAACACACAGTGGACAAACCATCTGAACCTTTTGACATCTGAACAGCCTGTGGTTGAACACAAGACCCAGGACTAAAGCAGGTTCAGGGAGAGCATCAAGTATTATATCCACCACCCTATCCCTGCAGCTGGTGACAAAGAAACCATCTGTGCTTATCTCCTGTTTGCCTTCGCCCCTGGCAAACAGCTTCTTCCTAATTTCTAACACAAAACACAACTTCCCACAATGTTTTCTTTGAGGCAGCTGTTAAAGAATGAAGGGTTAAAGTTGCCACTTTG
This sequence comes from Platyrinchus mystaceus, assembly GCA_035041135.1. NCBI lineage: Eukaryota > Metazoa > Chordata > Aves > Passeriformes > Tyrannidae > Platyrinchus > Platyrinchus mystaceus. Next base: position 1,827 of record JAWWLV010000488.1, on the reverse strand, counting down.
TGTCTCTGACAGGGCAGAGGATCAGCAGCAGGTAAATCACAGCAGGGCAGACAGGAGGGCAATGAGTCTCTGCAAGCCTGGCAAAAAATGGCCCAGGTGCACTAATGCATCTTCCTGAGCAATGCCTCCTCCATGAAATTCTGCTTGCTGAGGTGCTCCTTAATCACAGGAGTAGCTATTACCTGTGACATGACCAGGAATTTGATGGTTTTTCTCATCATCAGCAGGGGAAGGAGAAATGTTTTACCAGAGTGGCTAAAAAAAAAACCCTCTGTAAACCCAAAGAGCAAAGGTCTGTGAGAGCAGCCTGGGAAAAGGAGATGTGTGTGTGTCCCCCCCCTGAAGAAAAGTGATCAGAAGAGGAGATTTCATGTGGAGTATTTTCCAGCAATTCCTTTTCAGACAGGCCCCAGGCAGAGCATTATTAGCAGGGATGAGTGATCCTTTACAGAAAGCTTCCATGTCAATGAGCTTGAGATGGTAATTTAGTGTTGAAAAGAGCTGGGAAACTCTTTAACTGGTCGTGGATTTGTTGTGGGATGAACTGGCTGCAGATGCCTGTTCTCCTTTCATCCCCCCAGCAAGTCCACCTGGGAGAAAAGCCTGGTGGATGTTGTGAAGCACCAGGGTGACAAATGAGCTGAGGGAGAGTAGGGATGTGCCATGGATGTGTGAACACACAGTGGCAACTTCCCCAGGGCTGCTACAGCAGCACTTGCAAGAAAAATTTAGAGACACACACGGTGATTTCTTCAGGGAGAAATCCCTCCCTGGGAGGGTGGGGAGGCCCTGGCACAGACTGCCCAGAGAAGCTGTGGCTGCCCCTGGAATCCCTGGAAGTGTCCAAGGCCAGGCTGGAGCAACCTGGGCTAGTAGAAGGTGTTCCTGCCCATGGCAGGAGGTGCAACTGGATGGTAAGTCCCTTCCAACCCAACCCATTCCATGTTCCTGCTCATCTCTGGCAGCTCCAGCTCTGTCCCACCAGCAGCACTGGGGGGTCTCAGACCCTCAGCAGCTCCAGCCCAGAGGCAGCTGTAAGACTTGGGTTTAAACTGTCAGTTTAATGGATTTAAACTGCCAGGGAGTGGGTTTAGATGGGATATTGGGAAGGGATTCTTCCCTGGGAGGGTGGGGAGGGGTTGGAATGGAATTCTCAGAGAAGCTGTGGCTGTCCCATCCCTGGAAGTGTCCAAGGCCACATTGGATGAACTTGTAGCAACCTGGGCCAGTGGAAGGTGTCCCTGCCCGTGGCAGGGAGTGGGACTGGATGGGCTTTAAGGTCCTTTCCAACCCAAACCATCCTGGGATTCTGTGTAATAAGCCACAGTGGACACAACACATGCACTTAAAGGAATTGATTTCCAAAAAGAATCTGGTTTTTAGTGTGGCCATCAGCAATCAGGATGAATTTAGTTTTCAGCAGCTCTTCCTTCAGCATTCCCTACATCCCTGCCAGAGCTCCTGCAGCCTGGGGACACAAACCCCTGGCTCCACACTGCTGAACCAGTGACCTACATAGAGCTGTGAGCAGGGGCTGCCAGGCAGAGCTAACAGGAGAGACTCCCCTTGGAAGACACTCCCACAGGAAGGATTTGAAGGATTCCTGCCTGGGCATCAGCCCTGCCTGGCAGAGCTCCTGGTGCTGTGGTTCCATGAGCTGGGGTGTGCTGGAGAGAGCTCTGGGGAGATGCTGGGATGGGATGGGCTCTGTCCCACAGCTGCCACCACCACAGCTGGGAGTGTTTCACATCACAGAATCATGGAATGGGTTGGGTTGGAAGGGACCTTAAAGCTCATCCAGTCCCACCCCCTGCCATGGGCAGGGAC
>JAWWLV010000487.1:0-11544 GCA_035041135.1 Platyrinchus mystaceus | reverse complement strand
TTGGGAGGGGTTGGTTATGTGGGGTTGGGATGGGATGAGTTGGGTTGAGTTGGGATGGGTTGGATTGAGTTGGGATGGGTTGAGTTGGGATGTGTTGGGATGGGTTGGGGTGGGTTTGGATGGGTTGGGTTGAGTTGGGAGAGGTTGGATGGGTTGGGTTGGGTTGAGTTGGGATGGGTTGAGTTTGGATGGGTTGGTTTGAGTTGGGAGGGGTTGGATGGGTTGGGTTGGACGTGTTACAATGGGTTGGGTTAGGATGAGTTGGGATGGGTTGGATGAGTTGGGATGGGTTGGGATAGGACGAGTTGGGAACAACCACAATGACCACCCGGTGCTGCCCCTCCCTGTGGAAAATCCCGGATTTTGGGGGTCTCCCGGCACTCACGCCGGGGGGCTGATCCCGGGTGAACATCCCCCACGTGTTCCAGTTCATGTCGTGGCGGAACGACTCATGCTCAGACTCGCCGAAGCCGAACACGTACGAGGACGGAAGGCGGGTGGAGATCTGGATGAACATGTCGGTGAAGTTGAAAGTTGGCAGCTGTGAGTCCCAACTGGAAATGAGGGGGGAAATGGGGAGAAAATGGTGAAAATCGGTGAAATTACAAAAATTTGGGGAAAAAAACGGAAAAACAGAGCGATACAAAAATGGGGTGAAATGAACAAAAATAGGAGGGGAAAAGGGAAAATAAAATAAATAGGGTAAAAACGCAAAAATGGGTAAAAAACTATTGAAAGAGGGAAAAAGAGGGGGGGAATAGGGAAAAATACAAAAAATACAAAACCAGAGAAGAAATAGGACAATAGGGAAAGAAATTGGGAAAAATTTACAAAAGAAGTAGGACAAAAAATATGGTAATAGGGCAAAAAACGCAAAATAGGGAAAAGCATACAGAAAAATAAGGTAAAATTCAGAAAAATGGGGCAAAAATAGGAGGAAAAAACACAAATCAAGTAAAAATAGGGGGCAATGCAAAAACAGGGCAAAAATAGGAGGGAAATGCAAAAACAGGTGGAAAAATAGGAGGAAAATGGGAAAATAAGGCAAAAATGGGAGGAAAATTTTTAAAAGGGCAAAAAGACCTACAAAGATTGGGGAAAAAAAAATAAAAGAGAAAAAGTTGAATGAAAATTTAAATGCAAAATAAATGAAAAATGATGGGGGAAAATAATAATTATTAAAAACCCAAATGATGAAATTAAAAACAAGATTAATGAAAATCCCGACGAACAAGCGGCAAAAATCGGACAAAGTCGCCACGAGAGGGAAACGGAACCTTCGGATTGGGGGGATGAAGGGCAGAAGCAGGAAGAGGTGGAGGGGTCGGGACTCACATGACAGTCCCGCTGCTCCGGCGCCGCACTTGGATCCCGAAGGGTTTGGCCTGGACGGCGACGTCGTAGAGTCGGCGCTCGACGGAGGCCTCGGGGGCCGCGGGCAGCGACAGCGGCACCGGCACCTCGTAACGGCGCCTCGAGCGGTCGTAGATCTGGCCCAAAACAAAGATTTGGGTTGGGTGATTAAATACCCAACCGAGGCGATTCCGTTCACGGATGAACAATGGCTGCGTTCCCGTTTTCCCGTTGGTTGATGGGAATTCATCTCCCTGAAGATGCTGATTAACTTCATTATTTCGCACCAGGAATTAAAATTTGGGGAGCTCGGTGCTTTCTGCCCCTTTTCGAGGACCTTCGGATCGACTCAACAACAAAAGGCCTGGAAGGTTCTCTGGTTTCGGCTCGTTTTGGGGCATTTTCCACAGGATTTGCCCCAAATTAATGAGCGAAGTCAGGTGACAGCATTAATCAGACTAATTAGCCTTAACTATTGAATTAAATATTGAATTTTATGGTTTATGATTGGAATAGTTTGTAATTCAATATTTATTCTTCAATGAATATTTAGTCTTCGACAATTATTACTCAATATTTAATATTTAACATCTTTATCCCTATATAAAGATTTGTCCTTAAATATTTATTCCTCAATAAATATTTATTTTTCCATATTTATGCCCTCAATAATTCAATGTTTATTTTTTGATGTTGAATCCTCAATAAATATTTATTCTTCCTTATTTTTTCTCAAATTCCTTCCAAATTATTATTTTATTATCTAATATTATATACTAATATATAATATTAGACAATATTAGATTATATATATGTAATATATATTAAAATATATTAGATAATATATATAATATAAAATATTAGGTAATATACAATATGGTAAATTATAATAAAATATAATACAATATAATATTATTGTATTATATGTCATTATATAGTAAGTCATTATTATAGTATGTCATTCTTATATAATATGTTTATTATTATTATTTTATATATATACTATTATATAATGATGTTTATTTTATGATGAAAAATAAAAATATTACGCATAATAAACATGCATAATATATATTATTATATGTATAACATAAAATTTAATGCATACTATGTACTAAATATACATGTTTTATATTTATATACACTATAATAGGTATTCTTTTAAAATATTTTGTTATATTATGTTGTATATCATTCTTTATTGAACATTATTATTGCTACATTAGAAGTAATTATGTACATAGAAATAGAACACATCAAATATATATTATATATAATATATCATGTAGAATGTATAATATATAATGTATAATGTATATTATATAAGACATAAGATATGCACATATACATACAATATACAATATACAATATACAATATATATTATATATTATATATTATATATTATATATTATATATTATATATTATATATTATATATTATATGATGTATAATGTTTAATATATAATATATAATAAAAATACCATATATGAATATATAAGTATATTTATATAAATAATATATAAATAATATGTAAATAATATATAACTATAACTATAGATGTAAATATAAATATAAATATAAACATCTATATTAAATATTACAAATAAGAAAAGCAATAAAAAACATTTCGACCACTGGAAACCACCCAAACCGGGCAAAAATTCCACATCAAATCGAATTATTTCAATTAATTAATTAATTAAAGCCAAAAATAACCAACCCCCCACCTTGAACTGCAGCAGGTGGTCCCTGTGGAACGTCACCTCCAGGCGGAGCGTCCCGATGGGGTCGGTGGCCCTGGCGGTGGCGCCGGCGCCGCACCCGGCGCAGGTGACGTCGGCCGTCACTCCCGTCGTGCCGTACGCGATGTTGGAGGCGGAATATCCGTTGTCGGGGCTCTTGTAGTGGCAATACGGGATCCTGGGGCCGGAAGTGGTTCCCTGGGGAAGGGAAAGGTGGGAATTCTGAGGAACTGTTTCCTCCCCGACTTCTTTCGGTCGTTATTTATCCCCAAATATAGTTTATTTTATAATATGCATTATCTATTATGTATTATATGTTGCAAATATATATAATATATTATATTATAATATATTATATTATAATATATTATATTATACTATACTATAATATAATACAATATAATATATTAATATAAAATAATATATAGAATTATATGATAGTAAATATGATATCATATAATATCTATTATTAGTTATGTATTACATATCATATAATATTATAGTTTATCTAATATATATAATATATAATATCTATTGTGTATTATATATTACATAAATTTTTATTATAGTATATATTATATAGTTTATATTTTCAACTATATTAAAAATTACATAACATTATATTACAGTATACACAATATTATATATTATCTATTATGTATTACATATTATATCATATTACAGTATAGTATATGTAATATTATACAATATATATTATCTATTATGTATTACATGTTGTGTAATATCATGATATATAATGCTTTTATATATGTGTATTTTTATAATTTTGATATATTATTTATTATTTTATAACATCTATAATATATTATTTTTTGGCAGAAAACTGTTCATTTTCCTATTTTCATCCTGAGAAATCTTTACGGTCTTCTTTGCCCCCGACAATTTTCCACAGATTTTTGACATTCCCCAAATTTCTCTTTTCAGAAATCTTTCCATTTCAAAACTTATCCTTTTCCTTAAGCTTTTCCTGTCCACAATTTTCTATTAATTATCTGCTATTTCCTCTTTAGACATTTCTGCCTTTGGAAAACTTTCCCTTTTCCCAGATTTTTACGTTTTTCCATTTCACAAATTTTTCATTTTCAGAAAATTTTGCTTTTCACAAACATTTGCTCGTGACAAATATTCCCCTTCTCCACATTTTTACCTTTCACAGATTTTTTTCCTTTCAGAATTTTTTCCCTGAATTTTCCCATTTCTCAAATTTCACATTTTGGGAAATTCTTGCATTTTACAAATATTTTCTACTCACAATTTTTTTTACCCTTTGTGGAATTTTTGCTTTTCCCCAGACTTTTGCTTCCCAAAACCCTTTCCTTGTCATGAATTTTTACAAATATTTACAAATTTACAATATTTTTACAAACATTTTTACATATATTTTAACAAATATCCTCTCTCAACAAATTTTTGCTCTTGGCAAATTTTTTCCTTTTCCCAAATTTTTGCGCTTCAGGAATTTTTCCTTTCAGAAATTTTTGCATTTAACAGTTTTCCCCCATGTTTTTCAATTTTGGCTTTCCACGGATTTTTTTCCTGTGTAGAAATTTTTTGGATTTTCACAATTTTTCCCCTCGTCCCAAATTTTCACCTTTGACACACTTTTCATTTTCAGAAAGTTTTCTGATTTCACTATTTTTTTTTTTTAATTTCACTTTCACTCACTACTTTCTCCTTTTTAGAGTTCCTGGATTTCAGAAACATTTTCCCCCTGACAAATTTACCCCACAAATCTTTTGCCTCACATGAATTTCCATTTCAACTACATTTTGAATCTTCGAATTTTCGTTTCAACTACACTTCCGGCTGGAAAAATTTGAATTTTGCCAATTTTCTTCCGAATTTTTCCCTTTTTTTGGTTTTTTTTTGCCCATCCCAAGCACTTCCCCCCCCGCCATCCTCACGTTCCAGACGCAGCCGAGGCTCTCGCAGCTCTCCTTGGAGGCGCCGATGCCGGGGTGACAATCGAAGCGCTCGTTTTCCCCCGTCCCCAACGTCCACCGGAGGGTGAAGGATTCGCCCAGGGGCAGCTGCAGCCCCTCCACCTGCGCCACCTGCAGCCCACGGGGTTGGGGGAAGAAATAATTTATTCCTTATTCAAAAATATGTATTGATAAATTATTATTATTATCAATAATAGTATAATAAAATATAATACAATATAATATTATTCTATATGTCATTACTGTATAGTAAGACATTATTATAGTATGTCATTATTATATGTTTATTATTATTAACTTATGAATATATAATTACTATTATATAATGAAGGTGTTTATTTTATCATGAAAAATAAAAATATAAAACATAATAAACATGCATAATATACACCTTAATGTATGTTAGTGACTTGTGTAATATGTGATGAAAGTTATTCTATGTTGGATATTATAATATACATAATATATTCTAATATTACTATCTATATTACATATTGTAATATTATAATGTATATTCTATACTATATTATAATATATATTATATATTATTAAAGATTATATATTAATTACTAATATTAATATATAAAGTTGCAGTTTACTCCTTAATGTATGTTAAGGACATGTAAATGTAAAAGTATGTTGGATAATAGGATATATAATATGATACATATTACACATTAAAATATTATATCTATTATATTATAGTATAGTATATATATTACATATTATAATATTACAATATATACTACATAATATATATTACGCTATATTATAATATACATTATATATTATAATACACACTATATTAATTATATTAATATTAATATATGTAATACCTGCTAATAATATTATTCATATTATGGCATATCAATGTGATGACATTTTGTAACATATAAATTAATATTATATTGATATTAACATATGTTAAAATATGTGTCAATAATATTAATAATATATATAACTATAATACATTTTATAATATATAAATAGATAAGAAATATATATCATATGGGTGTAGAAATAACATATAAAATATGCAACATAGATATTATGTCTGACGTATGTATATCATATATAATAATTTATTACCTATCCATTAATATATTTATTTTATGAATGGTATTTATACTATGTAATATACTGTATGTTACATGTTTGGTATTACAATATGATAAATAATGTGTTAATTGTAATAGAAATTTATATTTATATGTTGTGTATTATATTATCATATGGAAATCTATATCTCAATATACATATGTTCTATAATAATATAATATAGTTTTATGCAATAAATAAACCTATTAATGCCGTTATAAATGCTATAAAACTACTATATTAATATAGAAAACATATTTATAGGATATTGTTAGTAAATATTCACGTGCTGAATATTGATTTATAATCACTGTGTATTTTTTGTAGATTAAACTCCTTTGTATTAATATATATATAACATAAATAACATAAATATATAAATTTTGAACAAACATCGATATTTTTTCCCCCTAAACCTGAATTTCCCTTTCCAGCCCCTTCAACTGGAAGTGCCCCCGGAAGTGCCCCCGGAAGTGCCCCCGGAAGTGCCCCCGGAAGTGCCCGCCGGAACTGGCCTTGTTTCGGGGGTCGTAGGTCAGGTTGTGCGGCGAGTCCAGCTCGGCCCCGCCCTGCGTCACGGCCAGCGCCAGCGGCTCCCGCGGCAGCCCCAACACCCGGACGTGGCCGAACCGCAGCCCGTCGGGGTCGGAGTAGTTCCGGTGCAGCACCGACATCTCCAGAGTGTTCTGCGACGGAGCGGAAATTTGGGTTAAAAAATGAGCTTTTTTTTTTCGCCTGTATTTGATGCGGTTCAAAGTGTTAGGTTTTTAAAAGATAAAATGATAAAAAGAATATCATTAAATTTAATGTAATAACTTTTATTAAAAAATCATTTAATATCATTTAATAATGAAGTTCTTATAATTTTATTTTATTATTTAATAATATATAATTTAATAACATTTAATGTTACAATAATTAATGAATAATTTAATAACATTTATAATACATATTTTTATTTTTATTTCTTAATTATTTATTAAATATAATTTATTACATTTAATGATTTGATAATTAATGAAAAATATAATATCATTTAATAACACATATTTATTATTATTTTGTTCCTTAATTATTTATTAATATATAATTTAATAACATTTAATGTTATAATAATTAATGAATAATTTAATTTCATTTAAAACACATATTTATTCTTATTTTATATTATTTCCTAATTACGTATAATATATAATTTAATAAAAATGTTATAACAATTAATGAATAATTTAATATCATTTTATAATACATATGTAATTTTATTTCTTATTTATTTAATAATATATAATTTAATAACATTTAATGATATGTTTCCTATAACTTCAGCTAATATAAAGACACATATAATAAGTAATATATATAAAAAATAAATATATTTAATATATAAAATTATATAAAATAATACATACAATATATATTTTTGTATAAATATAAATATATAAATATATATAAATATGTGTAATTATATACAACTGTATACAAATACATATAAATAAATATAAATAAATTAATTTTTTCCTCTATTATATGTGTATATTTTTTAAATTATAAAGTGATAAAAAATATAATAACATTTCATTTAATATTTATAACTTCATATAGAATAATTATATATAAAAATATATATAAAAATATATATGGTATTTAAAGATATATACAATAATATGTAATTTAAATTTATAAATTTATATTTTTATCTAAAGTAATATATAAGTATATAAATATAAATATATAAATATAAATATATAAACGCATAATAATGTAAAAAATAAATTCTTAAACATAATTCTAAAAACATATTATTAAAAATATGAATATAATATATATTTTATATTTAAATTTTTATGTATATAAATTGTAATTATAACTCTAACTTTAACTCTAACTATAAATATACATATAAATATACATGGAAATATACATATAAATATACATATAAATATAAATATATAAAGGCAACTCTCAGATTTCCATCTTGGCCAAGTGACGACACTTAAAAATTACATTTTGGTTAAATATTCACATTTTTTAGGAAGTATTTTAAGGAAAAGAGGGAGAGGAAAAGAAAAAAGCATCAATTAAAATTTATTTCTTCAGTGTCAATATAAAATATTATCGATTAAAAGATGAATAAATGTGAGATTGAAATACGAGAAAAGAAATTGAAAATTCGATGGTTTAAAGTTTGTGACTCACGTTCAAAAACTGGAACTCGTACAAAATGTAGGATTTGTTGGAAATGGTCCCTGAAAGGGGGAGAAAGAGAGTAAGAGTTGTGTTATTGCCATTATTACTGCTGTTATTTATTACTGACTATTTATAAATTTTTATCACTGATTATTCCTCTAATTAAAAACTGCTCTGTGGAACTGTGACAAACCATAAGAATTTCTCCATTTTCCCCGAGTCCATTTGAAATACTTTCATTTCAATTTTAGCCTTTTTTAATTACCTATTTAATGTTTAAATCACTTTTTTTGCTATTTTGGTTATTACTGTTTGTTTTTTGGGGGGGTATTTTTGGAAATATATTTTTTAAAATTTTTTTATATATAATTTTTTGGCGTATTTTTTAATTTTTTATATAATTTTTTATATTTTTAATATCTAGTTTTAAAAAATTTTCAATATATAATTTTTGACTTTTTAAAATTTTTATATATTTTTTATTTTTTATATATAATTTTTTATATTTTTAATATCCATTTTTAAAAATTTTTTTATATAATTTTTTATATTTTTAATATCTATTTTTAAAAAATTTTATATATAATTTTTTGACATATTTTTAAATTTTTTATATATAATTTTTAATATTTTTTATATAGAGAATTTTTTATATATTTTTAATATCTATTTTTAAAAAATTTTATATATAATTTTTGGACTTTTTTTAAATTTTTTCTATATAATTTTTAATATTTTTTGATAGAATTTTTTATATTTTTTTAATATCTATTTTTTTAAATCCTCCTTTTCCCTGGAATCAGATCCAGGCCCGTCCCCCCGAGTGGATTCCCGGATTGGATCCCCTCCCACCTGTGGATTCCCCGTCGTCCCAGAACAGCTCCCCCTTCGCCCGCAGATCCTCGTCCAGCGCCACGATGAGTCCCAGCGGGTTCCTGCGGCTGAAAACGCCAAATTTGGGAGATTTAATCAATTTTTTCAGAGCCCTCGAGGTTCAGGGTCGTTCATGTTAATTGGATTGTTTATTTTATTGTATTATTACTTTATAATTTTATTATACTGTTCTATCTACCATTGTTATATTAAATATAAAATGGAATATTAAAATAATGTTAATAACATATTATATAACATAGTATTAATTATATTCTATTATATATTATATATAATGGAATTTTAACAGTATCATATATAATATATAATTAAAACATTAATTATATAATATATAATATATATTACAAATATATATAATTATTGTATGTTATATAATATATATAATAATATATTGCACATTATAACTATTATTAAAATATAAAATATGTGGTATAATAATAATAAATATATCTATATTATAACATAAAAATAGTATGTTATGTTATATAATATTTTATATAGTATATAATAAATAATACCTAAGTAATCTATTATATAAAATGTACTATATATAAAGTAAAATAGAGATTATATAATATTATTTGCTACAGTATAATCTTATGCAATATATAATAGACAATCGATATTAGATATTATATAGTGTCATATATAGTATATTATATGATATGTAATACATAATAGATATTAGATATACCATCTTATAATATTATATCTTATATCAAGTTATATTATATTTTAATAAATTTTTTATATTATATATTTTAAATTCATGTAATACATTATAGAAAATGTATATTATATATTATTTATACTATAATATAATATTTTATAATATATAATACATAATATATAATGTACATTATATTATGTAATATATACTATGATCAAATACTATAATTATATAACAATATATTGTTACACACTGCATTGTATGATTAGATAATAATTAAATCTTTGTATACTAATTATATAATCATGCCATTATAGAATTACACTGATATATTAATTATTTAATTCTATAATTAAATAAAATTAATAATTATAGAATTATATTATATATGATTATATATAATCATAAGTTATATGATTATATTTACTATATAATTTTTATATATATTTATATATATATACATATTCTATGAAATTTATATAAATATTTATAATTAGTTTTAAAATGTTATATATGCTTTTATATATTTATATACATAAATATTTATATAAATATATATTTTTACTATATAATTTACTATATGATTTTATTTGCTATATAATTATATTAATAATATAGTTCCAGTATTATTTTACTATAATATTATATATTTACTATATTACGATATTTTTACTATATCACTATATCGTTATATAATATAGTAAGAATATCATTATTAATTATATTAAAAATATTTATAATTAAATTATAGTTACATAATAACAGTTCTATAATAACATTCTTATAAAATAATGTCATTATAAAGACGATGGCGACGACGATCACGATAACCGCGCCGATGCCGACGCCGACGCCGACGCCGACTTTTCCGACCGGGATTCCCCTTCCCCTCCCCCCCCATTCCCGTTCCGGCCCCGGCGTCACCTGGAGGCCGTGGTGGTCCCGGGGCGCTGCACCGGAAGGATGAAACCCCCGCGCAGGTGAAGCCCCAGTTTGTCTCCCGGCAGGTAAAGGGGCGTCCAGTCCTTCCTCACCCCCAACCGCCAACCCTGGCAATGCCGGGAAGGAGCGCAGAGAGCGGCCGGAGTGGGAGGAGGAGGAGAGGAAAGAGAGGGAGGAGGAGGAGGAGAAGAAGGAAAAGGAGAAGGTGGAGGAGGAGGAGGGGAAGGAGGAGGAAGAGGAGGAGAAGGAAGAGGAAGAGGAGGATGAAAACAATAAGGTTGAGGAGGAGGAGAAGGGGAAGAAGGAGGAAGAGGAGGAGGAAGAAAAGGATGAGAAAAAAGAGGAAGAGGAAAAGGAAGAAGAAGAGGAAGAGAAAGACGAGGAGGAGGAAGAAGAAGAGGATAAGGTGGAAGAGGAAAAGGAAGAGGAGGACAAAGAAGAGGAAGAGGAGGAGGAAGGGGAAGAGGAAGAGGAAGAGGAGGAGGTGAAGGAGGAGGGGGAAGAACAAGGAAGGGGAGGAGAAAGAATAGGAGGGGGAGGAAAAAGAGGAAGAGAAAGAGAAAGAGGAAGAGGCTGAGGGAGAGGGAGAAGGAGAGGGAGAGAGGGAGGGGGAGGGGGAGGGAGAGGGAGAGGGAGAGGGCGAGGAAGAGGAAGACGAAGAGGAAGAGGAAGAGGAAGAGGAAGAGGAAGAGG
>JAWWLV010000486.1:0-11553 GCA_035041135.1 Platyrinchus mystaceus | reverse complement strand
GACTTGATTTTGGAGGTCTTTTCCAACCTTAATGTGATTCTATATTCTGAAATTAACACCTTTTAGAAATTCCAGAACATTGGGTGTATTTACACTAATCTAGAAGTGAGATGCAAAGGAGGGCTGGGGGGTTGATGTCCTGCACTCCATTATGGTTCCAGGACCCTGTGTCCACCCTGTACCTTTGCCCACAATGAAGCTCATGCCACTTGCCCATCCCAGGCTCACACTTCCAGCAGGAAGGAAAACACGCTACACTACACTGGAGTGCATACAGCAAGTCTTGTGCAGGCACAATGCAAATTCATACCCAAAAGAACCCCTTGAACTCACATCACTCCCCCAGTAACCTGCAGTTCTTCTCCCAGCATTCAGCATCATGGACAATGCCATCGTAAAGGCAGAGGCTGTTCCATTTTGACAGCATGGCCAGCACAACTCTCAGCCCGATTTCTGTACAGAGAAGTGGCACATGTCAGTCTGACTGACAAGTCATCCAAAATTTAGAGTATTGCTCAGTGAGAGGTAAAAGATTCTGAGGGTCATGCAAGTCTCAGAGCTGAGAAAAGTACTGTCAAGTCTAAGCACTACTGTCACATATTCTGAAGATTCCCTAGGAAAAGTATTTGGCTGGTTTCCTGAGTCTCTACTTTTCAGTGCATATTACAAGATACTAACTTAGATCAGCTACCTTCTTTGTTTTCCCTCTGGAACTACAAAGGATGTGCCAGTGGCTACAAAATGGTTCTTAAAAGACTTAGAGTAAATTCCTGGTAAAATATTAAGCTTCATTCATCTTTTTCCTGTGGTCCTTCTCAAAAGAGGATTCTGGAAAAAATCTTTTGGGAAACATGATAAAGAATATACTAGCACGAACAGAGTTGATAAATCATTTATGAAAAAGGTGAAGGGATTATGTTCCCAAATGCGAATGCAAGAAGCATTTCCATTAACATATGAAGCATAATAAATAAAATCCATTTTAAAACAGACAATTAGACAACTGCCATACCCAAACAAGTGGGAAGATGTGAATTATGACTGGCAGAAAGCAAGCAACACTGTGGTCATTCAGCCAGTTTTCTGAGGAGGGAATTTCTCAGTGAGAAAATAGAAGCCTGCCCACCTAATATGATACAACTCAGTAGATGAATTCAAGCTTCTTGAGAAATAGCCTCAAAGTTATTGACAAATACTATGTGCTTTATTAAATAATGAACCATGCACTTGTCTTCTTTCATCAGGTCAGCAGACTCATGTTCATCTACTAGTACTGTCCACACAGAGCAATCTGGAGACATGAATTGCTTTTTTTATTTTCAGAATTCCCTTTACTGATAAAGCATTTTTTCCACAGGGAGTACACAGAGTAATGACAGTGTCACAGGAAGCTCATTCTGATGAAGCTCAGGCCTTGCAGTCCCAGAGGACACGTTTCAGCACACTTGTATCAATTTCAACAATCCTGCCAGTTCACTCCTCTAAATGATCCAGCCCATGATGTCAGGAGGTCAGGTTAATTCCAGCTAAAAGGACTGGCCTTTAAAAAGTTTTGGCTGCTTTCAAACACAAAATGAAGCTTTTAGAGTTAAAAATTTATGACAGAAATTCATGTGTGGTTACCATCTTTGAAACTTCTTATGTTTAGAGGACGTTCAAGAGTTAATTGGTTGCACACTCAGCATCAGTTCCGGTCACAACTAATGAAAGACTTCATATTATAACATTGGCAGCACATAGTAACAGCTGCCTGATTGCTATGGATGGTGTTACATGAATGGAACCCTTCCTGCCTTTAAATATCTGCTAAATGGTCATTTTTATGGAACATAAATTCTTCGTTGGGTATTTTAGTTTTGCATGTTTAAGAATTATTAATATTCACTGAACTTTACACAATTAGTCATAACATTGTATAATTATTCACCCTTTGCCTTACCCCTGACAGCCATTCTGATCTTGCACACATTAAAACATTTGACTAAACCACACGTGTACAAATAACTTTAAGCAATTAAAGGGATTTTGTTCAACTTTCAGTCCTTTGTGAGTAAAACAAGTTAACTCACCTAGGAAAACGACAGGAATCCAATGACAATCTAGAACTGGGATTAGTACTTTGCTAATGTATTCAGATTATGAGGTTTGAGAGTAAAAAGCCTGATCAAGGGCTGTTTAAACCAATAAGAGATTGTCTTCTTTCTTTAGAAGCATTTTAGATCTGGCTCTTTATTCTCTGTGTAGAATGAAAAAGTCCATTTCTTGCTTTAAAAAAGAAAACACTGTCTCTAAGTAGAACAAAATGGAGCAGTCTTCTATTTTTACCAGTGAGAATTAACTTGACAGAAAGACATTAAGGATTTTACTAAGCAATAAAACAAGACAACTGTAGATTGGCAAGATTCAAGCAGTAGTAGGCCTAGAAATCCTTCTACATTTTTCTCCTGTAAGGTGCATATCTGTACTGTACAAGCACAAGGTCTGTAGTCAGAGTTATTCAAAATTGACTGAGTCTTTTTTCAGAAGGAACCTCC
This sequence comes from Platyrinchus mystaceus, assembly GCA_035041135.1. NCBI lineage: Eukaryota > Metazoa > Chordata > Aves > Passeriformes > Tyrannidae > Platyrinchus > Platyrinchus mystaceus. The sequence continues at coordinate 9,019 of JAWWLV010000486.1, read as the reverse complement.
CAGGAACCTGACAGAAAATCAGGGACAAGATCACACAAACAGAATTGATCTCTTTCCTGCTTACAATTCATAACTTAGCTACAGTGTCAAATAGCAAATCAGACTTAAATAATGTTCTTCTTATGAGGATTAAGCAAATGAGTAAGTATAATTAGTAAAACTATAATTATCAGCTCAATGTTCCCATTACAGCAATAAGGAGAGAGTGCCTGTAGAATAAATTCCAGTTTCCTTCCTTCCAGGTTAACCAAGCACTGGAAAAAAAAAAAAAGAGAGAAAGCCATGAATAATTCAAGGATTTTACTTGCTTTATGTAAAAAAGGGCCCTGCATGTAAATTCTGATGAATCCCTCATTCACCGAAAAACAACTCATTTCCTTTCAGAATAGCAAATGGAAAAAATAATTTCGTTTTAGATGACTGCATTGTATGCCTATTTTGCATCCCGTTGAACACACAGTGAAGAATTAACTGGCATAAACATCTCAGCCCCTTACCCTGAAGGTGTGAACAGCACTGTTAAGAGCCTTCTCCATCTCTGATTTTGCTTTTTTATTAAGTAAGCATTCTTGCATAGACAAGACCGTCAAAAATTAGACAGCAGAACTTATCAAACAATAGATGAGGATAATTATATCATATTTGAATACCACTTTATGTAACTCCAGTGAACGGAAAGGAATAGAGCGACAAGGTCTCTGATGCTTTTGTCCCTGAATCTAATTCTATTAAGTCATTTACTCATTTTCAAACAGCTACCAAAAGTAAAATGGAACAACATTGCACATGATGCATCATCACCTTAGTTTTAGATCTGTACTGAAGAAGTTTTACAGCATGCACGAAGGAAAGCAGCAGAGAACTTGCTACTGCATCCTGGTGTTCTTTTGCAGCAATCACCAAAGTGAAACAGGTGTGAAAATCATCTGCTCTAGATCCTCTCTCTGACAGCAGATCTGGCCAGGTAAGAGGCAAGTGCAGAAGCCTGCCCAGTGAGGATACAGTATTTTTGCTGATGAATTCTTCAGTTCACATCTCTGCAGGATTTTGCATCAAGAACTGACATCTTATGATGCCTTAACTATTAAACCTCCATGCAAACAGTAGATGCATCTGTCAGTGTGAGAGGCTGCAGTACACCTAGTGTCATTAGGGGGAGTTAACCCTGATCTGACCACAGAAACCCTTTCATGTTTGCTTCAGGATTAAGGCTACATCATTCTCTCAGTCTCAATGGAGATTTGTCTTCTCCATGTGTACAATTCAAGCTGATTCTAGTCATGTCCAATAACCCTTACTTCCATCCCATAAAAATAAACAGTCTTGCTTGCAAATGGATGAGTCTTGTCACTTCTGTTAGTTCTAAGTGTATTCAGGAGAATGGTCTTGTTTGCAAACAGTCTGAATAGTGTCAGAAACTCCGAAATCTCAACTTTCCTGAGCATCCTACTATTGGTGACACAATCTCATACTTGTTGCTGCAGCATTGGGGTGCATGAGGATCCAAGATTACATACACTTTAGCAGCACAGGAACAGAGAGACATGAATTCATTCACATTCTTACTTCCTTTCTTTGCAGTCACTACAGTTTAATTTTTTTCTCTACAGCATTTAAAAATATCTGGATTTTGAACAAAATTTGAGTTTTCACAGTCATGATTTTAGTCTGGTTTGCAAATGTCTGTACTCACATGAATATAAAGAGTCAAACATGAAATATTTTTTTAAATAGATATTTTCTTGATATAAAGTTGTCATCTGCATTTTAGGAGAAAAATAATATATGGTGGAGCATCCCATCAATGTGTTTCCAGTTCAGAATGAGTAAAACCTAAAATGGGCTTACTTATTCAGAATCAAGCCATTCTATCCTGGAATGCAAATCCACAGGTAGTATCTCAGAGTATTTCACTTGTTGCTAATCAACTAAAATAATCATTAGGACAAAGGGCCAAGTCAGGTAAACAGCAAGTTCCAACAACAATCAACAGCAGTTATAAGGTTTCTATTTTTTGTTTAAAACCAAACAGCAGAAAAACTGTCTTCTGGCTGACAATAGTGGCACCTGAAAGAAGGGCAAAGAACACTTTAATAAATGAAGATTAAGGGCTCTCATCCCCTTAATCTCCCCCATGCAGAAGTGTTGCAGGCAGGAATGACAGAGGATTCCAGCACACATGGATCAAGCAGCAGCTTCTCCAGGCAGGAAAAGGCAGGCAGCACACAGCCCACCTCAGAGCCAGTATTTTATCTGCATCACAGACTGCTTAGAAATACCACCAGTATAGATAATGAAGAAATAGTGGCTGCCCAGGAAAGCTTCCAAAAGCTTCCTGTTGTAAACTGCCTGCAGCTACCCCCTCGAGTATCCTCTGCTGCTCACTGTCAAACGTTAATAGCCTCCATCACTTGAGCTATAAAGTAGGGCAATCAAAAATTATTGGCACATTAACAGAAAGGAAGAGTTCTAGATACCCTAAAATACAAAGTGGGGGTGGAGGGAGATAAAAAATATAAATTCCATTCTCGTTTCTATTGCTTTTCCTTCTCATTGCTTAAAAGAAGAATAAGTCCTGTAGAGGCACACATGCCAGATATTTTTTCCTATCAACACACCAGGCAGTCTCCAGAGTATAAATGGACTGTTCCTTCATTTCACCCGTAGAGCTAAACAAAAAGGCCATCTGCTCCTGGATTTGACTCACTGAACTCAAAGAGCTGCAGTGAGTCATATGTTCCCGACACTTGCTGTGGGGCTGTCACAGTAATGATTTCTGTCTGTCATTTTTCACTTTACCCCATGACTCCATGGGATGGACTGTGCTTAGCTCAGCATGTATATATATAGTAGGAAAGAGAATGGCATTGCAATTTTTGCTTTTCCCCTCACTCCATTTGAAAGCATCTCTCCATTCAAATGGCAGCCTGTTAGAACAGCATCAGAATTCCTAAAAGAAGAGAGTCAGTTGCTATAGGCACATCAGCTGGGCCAAAGCAAAAGAGAAAATCCAATTTACAGGGCCACAGTCAATTTATACATCCCCAAGAGAGGTACAATATCTCATTTATACTCAGGTATGTTCTCACATACTCCAAAGTATAAGTGACTTGATACTTGCCTTTAGCCATAGATTCATGATCCTCTTTTGTCTTTTGTAGCAGCTCATAACTGCTGAGGATGGTGATGGCTGGTACAGTCACACCTTCACTGTGGTTCAGAGCCTTGCATCAGTCCACTTGTTCACTGAAAAGAAAATAGTGATACAGGGTCAGAATATTTTCAAGCATTTTTTATTTCCCCTGTACAGAAAGACTTAGAAGCAACACGTAGACAATCTCTTGCAAAAGCCACAGCTTTGGTGTTTGTCCTGGCTTTGTCAGACTTCTCTCTTAGACCCTAAATTTCTCATCTTGGAAATGCCCAGACCAAAGTTACTCATCTTGACATATGTACCCTGGGAATAACTGTTCTTCAGAATAAGGTAGGTTTGCCTGGAGCAAGTTTTTGCCTGAAGGAAAGCATTTAACCAACGCAAATTCTCTTAGTGATCAGCAGCATATAATTATTCTGTGGGTTCCTGCACGTGAAGCTGTCTAGGTTTAACTCTAAGTTAAGGTCCAGAGTGAGGTCTCGCTGTTCACAATCTTTTCAGTTTTTAATCTGAGCATTTACTATGGAACTCACACAAAAAACTCATCTGACCATTTAAAAATAAATAAAGTTTTAATTTTTCTCACACTGACTCCGCTTCCTTTTAACCAAAACAGTTGGGAAACTCCTGTGTCAGAAAAAAAACCACAAGAGCAAAATTGGAGAAATATAAGAAAAATGGGTTTATTTACTGAAGGACAGAATCATACATTTCTGGAAAAGAAAGGGCCTTCTGGGTCATATACCTAATATCCCTGGACAGTAGGATGGTTTGCTGCATGGCCTCTAATGTGCTTTCATTGATTTTTTTTCTCTTTTTCAATACTCCAGAGAGACAGTATCTCATCATACCCACTCATGATAAATTCCCCTTTGTCCACTTAATTTACTGCAGATCTGAAAACCATTTCTTAGGGTCTGCAAACTTTCCCTTCATTTACTATGTTATCTTTAGAATAATTTAAATAAAGCTTCTTTCTTTTCTGGTTGTAAAGTACATTTTAACTTTAATACTCTGTTTGTCACATGAGAGTATTTGTGATCTGGAGTGCATGAACTGTGCTGCAGTTTGAGACAACAAATGAGACTTTGGCACATTCTGTTCAGAAGGATGAGCAATCACAGACTTACTCAAGCATATCACTGAACAAATTCACATAACCATTTCCAAAATATTAGTTTGGAGTTTTCCTGTCATCTTCATTAAAAAATGTTTCCCTAAATACCAAATGTTCCAGACATGCAAGGTTTAAGACTCTAAAGGCAGTACCCAAAGCCAGGAATTTTCAAATTTGGCTTCTCTGAAAGATTTAAAAGCTGCACACTGACAATTTACTTCACAAGTGATCACTGGTTCATAAACTGAAAACTACAGTTTCTTATTCACCTACAGTCAGCAATCAATCCAATATGATGATAACAATTACTACTAATAATAGTACAAGAAGTGGTAAAAATAGAAAAAGTATCATTAGCAGGTTAATGTTGCCTATTGAGGCAGTAGGAACAGAAAGTTTCTACCCTTAAGCAACCATGTTTGGTTCAGTGTAACTTTTAAGTGTCCATATATTAAATTCTTGTTGCATAAAGACATAAATCAAGTTCTACAATCCATCAGAATTTGAAATCCACTCTTATTAATAAATAAAACAGCACAGAAATTGGTAACGTGCCGAAGTTCTGGAGTAAAAAGGAAAGGAAAAGCATAAGAAAAACAAATGGCACTGAATTATTCAAACTTACAAACAGTTAGACTGTGAGTTCATCATACAACACTAAGCTTTCCTAGCTTACAAGATAAAAATCTTTGCCTTAAATCCAGAGATACTATCTCCAGGCTTTTGAGAAGTTTTCTGCCATTCTAGTAGCATAGTTCGTAGGGCTACAAGAACCTTACAATCTCTTAAGAGTTTGTGGATCCGGATCTCAAATACTACATATTATATAGACAGCAAATATAGACAGCCTTTATTCAAAAATCTTCAAGAATAGAAGAAAAAAAACCACGCACAACACCAACACACACACAGAGTTTAAACCACTTTGGTGCTTGAAAATACACATCTTAGAGTTGCCTCTAAGAAAATTGCTTAGAAAAGATTAATGAATCAAGCTGCTTCTGAAGCCAGACTTGAAGGAGATGGAGCATCTGCCACTCCTTGCACAGCAGGTGAGGGCTGAAGTCATTTTGCAGCACACCTGAACAACAGTTGGAATCCCCAGTAAAAAGAATGAAGTGTGCTAAGCCACCCCATGTGATGTTATCACCCTCAGAGTGGATGCGCTATCACCGAACAAGGTAAATTGAACACCAGATAAAAAGCACAAACAGGGAGAAAACGCCAGTTCTGTTTCTAAGACCGGGAAACTTAAGTGTGAGAGGGAAAATTACTGAACACCAGCATAACTTTTCTGGTTTGTTCTGACATGTGCTTAGCAGCAGATCAAAAGTGTCTGAAGCAAGTAGTTTAAATTATAGCTTCATATTTTTGCTTATGAAAGACTTCATCTTTTTGGCCACATTTTCAAGCATTACTGTAAACTCAGTACCTGAAAAGCACACATGCTGCATATGTAAAAAAGGTCTTAGAAACATTCTGACAAAATTAGAGGGGGAAAAAAACCCAACTTGTTGGTGTGCACTTATTGTATTTCAGCACGCAAGTCATATTGGTTTCTTTAATAGCCTGTTTGCATGAGCAACTTTTGCCCAGTTTTGAAAACAGCCTATTTTTGTGTGCAGGCTTCAGGGAATATTGCAGTTAGAACGTTTGTAGCCCCCAGTGCAAAGTGTTCCTTCTCTGTTGACTGAAATTAATACCATAAACACGGAACCATTACTTTTTCTTTCTTTCCTACATTATTCAAGCATCATAATTGAAACCTTAGAAAACCTGGCATGCTATTAGACTCAGACATGATAAATGATGACCCAAAATGTTTCTGAGACTTAATCCCCTAAAGGTAAGTATTCCACATAAAGCCCCATAATCCAAATTTCAGAATTAATTACTTTTGTCATTTGTGACAGGCATTATGAATCTGAATTAATTATGTTAGGAATGTCTGTAAACAGAGTAAGGGCTCAAAGGAAGTAAATCTTTTTGATAGAATCTGCCATGCATTTTTGAGGATGAAACACAAGATGTGGTTGGGGAATTAATCTAAATTTACCCAGAAAATTAATTATATCATATTCTGTCCACTGGTGAATATGTTTAAAAGACTGGCTTGTAACAGACTGTCATAAGAAAAGTGACCAGTCTGACTGACAGCAACACTGCTATCTTAATAAACATAGAACCATCAGCTCAGGAACCACACTGACAGTATTGATCAGCATCAAGGCTGGCAAAACAACAGTTTATCTTCACCAGAGAATGCCACTGTCCAAAACTCCTTCCGCTGGAACACCAGCACAGCAATCACTGTGAGGCACAGAAAATTAAGACCTATTCATATCAGTGTATTTACAAGTCCTTCCATAATAAAAGCACACAATGGGCTAAGACTGTTCAAATAAACATTTACAACTATTTCAGGAATTTGTCACTGGCACAAACTGTGCCATTGGCATATAATATTTTGTCTTTGATGAACATTTCAGGATATGACTCCTCAGAGCAGAGAATTTTTTTAAACCAAATAAATAATTTGAATTAACTGCACCTAAGTTATCAATTCTCACAGCAAATGTTTATTTTAGTCTGTATCTTGATTTTACCCCACCGTAATTTATTTAGTAACTAACTCAACTAACCTGATTTGGGAGTCCGCCTAACTGTTTCCAACCATTGTGCTGGAACTTTGTGGTAAGTTATAAACACTCAAGTGTTTTGACATTAAAGCAAATAGCTTTGGCCATGTAGTTATCACACAGTTCCTCCTACTATTGTGGTTTCACCCCAGCTGGCAACAAAGCCCCACACAAGCGCTCACTCACTCCCCCACCAGCAGGAGTGGGGGGAGAATGGGAAGGGTAAAAGCTACAGAAACTTGTGGGTACAGATAAAGACAGTTTAATAGTGGAAGCAAAAGCTGTGCACACAAGCAAAGCCAAACAAGGAATGAATCACCACTTCCCGTGGGCAGGCAGGTGTTCAGCCATCCCCAGCAGAGCAGGGACCCCTCACGTCTAACAGTGACTTGAGAAGACAAACAGCGTCACTCCAAACATCCCCTTCTTCCTCCTTCTTCCCTCCACTTTATATACTGAGCATGATGTCATATAGTCTGGGATATCCTTTGGTAATTTTGGGCCACCTGTCCTGGATATGTCTCCTCCTAACCTCCCCTGCACCCCCACAGCCTCCTCACCAGCAGGGCAGCACAAAAAGTACAAGAGGCCTTGGCCCTGTGCAAGCACAGCTCAGCAACAACAAAAACATCTCTATATCTATATATAACATATATAACAAAAACATCAACCCTGTGTTCAGTACAAATCCAAGTGATCAGAGTAAATGATAATTTTTTGAAGTTTTTCTATTTTACTGTTAAAAAAACCTTATCATTTTTTTAGGCAGCTCATTCCTAATAAGAACACAGAGAGAACATTTTCATGACCAATTTATTCACCTCTGGAACATTTCAAGGATTTCATAAAGCATTTTAAAATCCTTTCTATATGAGAGGTCAGGAATTTTCCACAGAAAATAAACAAAAAAAATCACTCTGTATGGAGGATCTCTTTGAAGGGAAGATGTAATAATGTCACTACAGCATACACACAGAAATAAGTCAGTCTAGAATCCACCCTTGAATTCCCACATGGTGCTTGCATGTTGCATGATTTGGTGTGCAAAAACCAAACAGATGTTTGGACAGGATTTAGTCTTTTTGCACTCAAAAGATTAAATGGTACACCAATACAAACACATACATATCTGTAAACCTCTAGGCCCTTCAACATAGCCATGAAGAACTTTTAAAAAAAAAAAGAAAGAAAAAATGTGACTGAGCATGCAAACAAAGCTGGGAGTGAAAGATGCTACCAGTCAGGCTGCCTTCTTTCTCAATCACTGAGAATGAGAATCAGTGCTTATTCATCTGGTTTCTTTCTAGGTGCAGAAAGTATAAAACTATTCATCTCATGAATACACTTTTTATGAAGTAGTAAGCAGAGCAGTCTAGGAGAGAAATACACTGATTCTGTAAATTATGACAAGTCTTGCTTTGTGAACCTGAAAATACCACAATGAATTGTGTATCTTTCAAATCAGAACCTTTTTCCAATGTTTTCTTCTCCAAAGATGAGCTATTAATCCCTGGCTGCTGATAGGAAAGATTCTATCCTGATTTGTTACTGTTTGCTTTTGCAACAAATATTTTACAAGCAGCCATCTGAGGCAGCCCACTGAGCAGGCTTACTCAGCAAGAATTTCAAGTACCAAAGATCAACTTCTGCTCTCTCAACAGCAGGAGTTAATTATCTTGGCTGTGCCTCAGTGACAAAAAATACATATGTAAAACAGGACAGAAAATATTTATAGGATATGTAGAAATGCTGGCTGTTTGCCAAAGTAGCCTCTTCCATAATTGCTAATTTTCTCTTCAGAACGTCAAACAATGACCCAATCATGCAAACTAGAATTCCTATGATTTTGTATCCATTTGTATCCATTCCTGGCACACAGCAAGGAATTATTCATGGGATAAAATGCCTAGTTGAAGCCCAAACTTATCTTCCAAAAGGCACAAACTGAATTGTTTACCTTTTGTTGTTTATTCGGTTATTTGTTTGTTTTGAAGAGGATTATATTTGGGTATAGGATTATTGTTTGGTTGTTTTATATGTGTTCTTTCATTGTTCTGCCAACACACATATATTCTTTAATAAAGGGCTGTTATTTTTCCTTTTTCCACA
>JAWWLV010000485.1:0-11630 GCA_035041135.1 Platyrinchus mystaceus | reverse complement strand
AATCCATTGCGCAGGCTTGAAAGGTAAAAACACCTTTCCCAGATCTTCGTTCGTGAAGACTGGCCATTTACCTTTTATATGTGTGTGTGTGTGTGTGTGTGTATATGTGTAAGTATCATTTATGTTATATACATATATATGTGTATATATATGTGTAAGTATTGTTTATGTTATATATATGTGTGTATATATATAGGTGGTGAAGTCCTAACATTCAAAGATGCCTTAAATCCTTGAAATGAGAGCACCAGAGATCAGTGCCCAGACTATTTCCAGATTAAATGCAGTGTTCATGTGGCCCTGCAAACTTTTAGCATCTTCCCAAGTTATTACTTAGTGCTCAGTGAAGCCTTTCCAGGCTTTTTCCAGGATCACTGGGTGAATCATCAATGCTGGCAGCATTATCCAACCTGAAACTTATTATTCCCTTGCCCCCCAAGCCAGAATTCGTCACCTCCCTTTTGCTTTTAGGCCACTTTATTCAAACAATTGTTTGTTTATCCACCTTCAGGCGAAGAAGCAGCAGCATCTTCGTGCCCTGAGGGCCTTTTGGGCAGGCAGTGCATAACATTTCCACTCAAATGTAAACACCCTCCCACCTGGGCTCTGGTTCTGCAGCATTGCTGTGCCCACTGCCATGGGGGGAGCGCAGCCATGGCCAGTTGCTCATGTTTCATCCTGTTTATTGACCAAAATGAGGATGAAATGCACATTTAACTAGAGGGAGCACATGGAATTATTTGAGCCCATGCTGGGCCCCCAAGCTAACCCTGCCTTTGCAGGAGAGATACTCAATTTAACAGCATTAAAAGGATCTGACAGCATCCACCAGCCTGTGCTAAGGACAATAATCTCAATAAATAAGCAGACACCACGGAGGATCCCAGGACTTTCTTGCCACAGGAGCCAAGTAACCCAAGATCTGCCCCAAAATCCACCTTCACCCAAACCTCCAAAGACAACTGCACGTCTCCTGATGGATTATTCAGGAATAACCCCACCCTGGGTGTTTATGTTCATTGACATATGTTCATGTACCCTCAGGGTACATGTTGTCATTTGGTTTGATCTAAAGTAACTCCCAGTCTTTTCTGGCTCCCAAAAACATCTCCATCCCCTTCTGAAGGCGTGCAGCTCCCTGGCCTGCATGAGAAGGGCTGACGGGGATTAATGAAGCACCAGGGAAGTGTTCAGTTCATCTTCCTCGGAGTTTCAAAACACCTGTAATACAAACCCCCCTAATTAATGTCCCAACATGCTCTTTTCAAACTCACCCTTTACATGACCTTTACCATGGCACCTCTTACTCATCCTGCCTGCAGAAATGCAGCTCTGCTCTTCCTACTCCCTACAATACAGGGGGGTCTCTGGGTTTTTAATTAATCTTTGTATGAACACGAGCTCACAAACTACTTCAGAGATCAAAATTATTCCAGTACCGAAGGTTGAAAGCTGAAATAGTCCCTTATAGTTAAGGAACAAGAAGATGAAAGCCCCAAAACCTCCTTCCAAGTCCTATTTTGAGCCAGATGGAGAGTGATGTGAGATTAATGGAAAGCCAAAAAGGTCTAATGCAGGTCAGAAGCCGCAAATTAAGTTGCTCAAACAACTGATTTAATGCACTGAACACAAGAGGGGTTGAGGTAAAATGTCTCCAACTATTTGAGGAAGGAAAAGCAGAAAACAACCTAAATCTCTCAGCCTGGCACAAATCAGCTCCCAAGGCAAGATCACAGGAGCATCACCAAGAGAGAGGAATGAGGAGAGTAAGGAACAACATCACACAGGTCCAAGGAATGAAGTTCTAGTTCCACGTTCTCAGGAATGGGTTTGGAAGGACAACAGTTTTTAAGAGCTGCCCTCAAAGTAACAAACTGTTGTTTTACAGCTGCTTCTTTTCAGCTCCAGGTGCTGCCTGACTATTTAAGCTACAGAAGTACTTCCTATGGCCACCTTCCAGCTTACTGGAGCAGGGAGAGCAGCAGGGGGCCGTGGGGAAATGCATTTGCACAGCCAGACACGCTCATTTGTCATCCTGCACCACGGGACACTTCAATTCACGGTAACAGCCAGGGGGAAAATGCCAGATATGCCTTCAGTAGGGACAGCTGACTGACCAGAGACACCTTTCCAGCCAGATGCTTCTTACTGACTGAAAAGGATAATTAAAGTGGCTCTTAGAATACAGGAGGAGATGGAGAAGAAGCAGAAGCAGAAGGAGCAGAAGCGGAAGAATCAGAAGAAACAGCAGAAGAAGAAGAAAAATCAGGAGAAGCAGAAGAGGGAGAAGAAGCAGAAGCAGAAGCAAAGCAGAAGAAAAAGCAGGAGCAAAGAGAAGAATCAAAAGAACCAGAAGCAGCAACAGAAGGAGCAGAAGAAGAGGCAGAAGTAGAAGAAGAAGCAGAAAAAGCAGAAGCAGCAGGAAAAGGAGAATAAGAAACAGAATAAGAAGCAGAAGAAAAAGCAGAGCAGTAGAAGCAGCAGGAGAAGAAGCAGACGGAGCAGAGAAAGCAGAACAGAAGAAGCAGCAGCAGAAGAAAAAGCAGCAGAAAGAGCAGAAGAGGCAGAAGCAGAAGAAGGCACAGAGAAACAGGAGCAGCAGGAGAAGCAGAAGTGCAGTTTTTAATTTCCATAACCCCTCCCAGCCAGCCCTGTGCCTCCTGCCCCAGCCCTGCCACACGTGCAGCCTCATCCCAGCCCCACAGCCGGGTCTGTGCAGAGCTGAGGGGCTCCCCAGCTCCATCCACTTCTCCCAGCTCCCCTTCCCATGCAGCCACCCTGGGATGCTGCTCCATGGAACCATGGAGAGCATCCCAGGCCCAGTTTCCAATAGGCAGATGACACCACAGGTTTTTAGAGCTTCTTGGTAGCTTTTCCAGGAGCTTTGGTCACAGGTTTTTACTTGTTTTACTCAAGGTCAAGGCTTGAATTCATTCTGCTGCTGAAGCTCAGAGCTGCTCCCTGGGCCTTTGGGTAAGGAAGGACTGAAATGCACCCTGAACTGATGGCACAAAAGTGTAAATAGAAGGGGGAAGCCAAACTGCAGCTCTGTGTGTGTGTATGTGAAGCAACAGGGAGAATCTCTTGTTTACAGGTGTTATGGGTGGAATTAGCAGTGAAGTGATGAAGGATTTATTTATATATATTTATATAAAATATAGAAAGCAAAGCAGTGAGATAAATCATTCTGGAACTGAAAGACTGGTGAGAGCTGAACCCCACAATCCCCTCTGCAGCAGTGACAGGACACAATAAAAGGGAAATAATGCCAATATTTGCACAGCCCTGAGGGAAAAGCAAAGCCAGGGCACAACCTCAGCCCGAGAGGCTCCAGGAAGGGCCTCCCTTCTTCCAGCTGGGATATTTGTTCCCCCAGGAAAAGGGGCACAGGGACAAGCCATCGACCTTCAGAGCCTGCAGGGAAAACACTCTCCTGACAAAGCCAACTATTGAAATTCCTGTGCCACCTTTACTCTCTCTCTTCTCTCCACAAGCTTTAAATGTTATTTTCTGTGCCAGGAGGCTGGTAGCAGGAAAAAAAAAATGCCTTTTCTCCATTTAAATCAAAATTCACTCAGGTTTCTGACCCATAAACTAGATTTAGGTGGGATATTGGGAAGGAATCCTTCCCTGGGAGGGTGGGGAGGCCCTGGCACAGGTTGCCCAGAGAAGCTGTGGCTGCCCCTGGATCCCTGGAAGTGTCCAAGATCAGGTTGGAGCCACCTGGGCTGGTGGAAGGTGTCCCTGCCCATGGTAGGGGGTGGCACTTCAAGGTCCTTTCCACCCCAAACCATTGTCTAATAAAGTTCAGCCAGCACAAACTTGACCAAGTCCAGCAGCAGAAGTGAAGATGTTGCTCCCTTGCACCACATTCAGCTGCATATTTTCAGCAGAATGCTGCACATAATCCTGAAATTTAATATAACACAAAATCCCCCATTGCTGCCATCTGCAAATAAAGCCAAAGCTTCATCTGTGAGCTCGAACAACAATATTTTGAGAAACCCAGTACAGTTAAACTCTGCCTTGGTGGAGCACTAGGAATATTAACCAGCTAAAAAACCCCCAACAACACAAAACCCTCTGTCTGTGATTAAACAGAGGCAGTTTCCTCACAGACCTTTACAGTAATTCCCCATTTTTAAGCTATTTCCTTATTTCCCAAGAGCAGCATTTCCCACACAACAGTTAAATAACACATGCCCAAATTTTTCCCTCTCATTACCTATTTCCATCAAGTGCTGGATGGAAACCCGTCCCATCCTGTGGGAGCCCTGTGGTGTTATCTGGGTACCGAAGGTCTGTCCTGACGGATTTGCTGTCTCAACGGGCACAGAGGGGGGTGCAGAGCAGGGGCTGGGTGGATGCTCTGCCTGCCACATCCACCCCCCTAATCCAGGGATATGTGTCTCTGCCCTCCGGAAAAGCTGTGTTTTGGGGGGGCTTCACCTGTCAAACAAATTCCAAACCCAAACAAGACCCATCCCACAGCAGGTGGAGATATCAGGGGCAACAGGGTCATCCCTGAATCCCTGCATGGTTTGGGTTGGAAGGGATCTTTCATCTGCCATGGGCATGGACACCTCCCACTATCCGAGGCTGTTCCAGCCCAAACCCACTGGCAAAGCTTTTTCCCTGTGGATAAAAGAAGTTGCTCTGAGAAACAAGGGGAAGGGGAGGGTGAAGGAAAGGGGGGGTGAACTTTGATGATCATGTAAGACTTGTTGGAGGTAGAAGGTGAAAAGGAGCTGCTGCTGAACTCTGTGTATTCCAGACACAAAACTGGGCTGGATTAGGATGCAAAATGATGCAGCAGGGGAAAGCTGACTTTGCCAACACAAGGGTGTCATGGCTGTGCAGAAGTCACTGTGCAATGGGCTCTTAAATCACCAGCCTGGAGTTCACTGGTCAAAGAGGCAAAGTGACTGGGAAAACAAAGAGGGAACCTGGAAATTCCTGCTGTGGCACTGTAAAACCCTGCTGGGGTCCCTCCCTGCAACCCAATCCCAACCACCTGGCCTGGGACACTTCCAGGATGCACCATCCACAACTCCACCCCAGCATGTTTTATAAACACAAAATCCTGTCCACAAACCCGGGGGCTGCAATTTGTGGATTATTATTGAAGCAGCTGAGTGAGGATGTCCCAGTTCCCAGGAGCAAACAAAGGCAGAGCCCCAGGGATGGATGTGGAAGGAAAGGGGTTGTGATCAGCAACGTGGCAGTGTCACATAGGAACGATGGCTGCTGTCACACTGAAGGGCTGTCAGACATCTCAGTGCTTATCTCCCTTCTCTTTGGCAGCACAGGGAGCCAAGATGAAGGAAACAAAGCAGCTCCCTGGGCTGTGGGTGATGAGGGTGCTACGAGTGGCACAGCAGCTAAAAGGAATGGCACCACTCCCACAAATCCACCTGTAGCTCCGCTGTCAGTAGCTGAACTGGCTCTTCCTGAGCTGATCTGAATCCAGTCAAATATGCAAAGCTTGTTAAAAGCAGGGATGTGGACTCTGGGGTCATGTCCCTGCTTTTCACCCACGGAGCATTTGATGAGCTAATGTGGGAATCAATCAAAAATCACTCAGTCCCTGCAGGGTCTGAAATGTCTCATTCTGGTCAGGAACTGAGTCTGGTTTTGGACTGACATCAGGCTCTGTCAGGTGTAATCAAACCTGAAATCTGGAAGTCCTGCAGTACTTAATGCCAGGACACAAACACACCCTGCCAGGCTGAACCCCAGAGATCCCTCCCTGGAGGGGTTGGTACCCGAGATCCCAAAGCTCAGCACGGGCTGTGGGTCCTTCACGAACACTGGCAACAAATAACACTCCTTTAGGATGCAAACAAAGACTAAAACACCAGAGTAGAACTGTTTTGCCACTTGTAAGACTCTGTTTTATCCCTCACTTCTTAGCTCATGCTTCCCTAAGGAGCCAGGTGACAGCGATGTGTTGAACTGAACGACACTCCCTGAGCATTTCTGAACATGGCAGAGGTGACAAGGCTGGCAGGTAATTCCAGCCTGGGTTTTACCTTCAAACCCTGGGACTGGCATTTTCTGTCACTCTCTCCTTGGCAAGCATTTCCTAGCCCTTTTTCCAGACATGCCAGCTGGGAGCCGTGGGCTGGAAGGAGCAGCCAGAGCTGCGGGGCGTCTCTGGCTCCCTTCTCCTGCCCTCCAAAAGCTCCTCATCAGCTGTGGTTTGCACTCCAAACAGGACCTCCCCCTGCTGAACCACACTGATCCTGAGCAGGAGCCACCACCACACTGGTAAACTTTGCTTAAAGCATTGAAATCACTCCCAAAGCCTTGTTGAGCTCTTTGGAAAGCTGGGAAGAAAATGTTAAAATCCATGTAATTGCCTTAGGCTGGACTCCATTTCCAGGGGTCATTCTGGAAGAGGCCAAAGTCCCATTGATTTGTTCAAGTGGTGCTTTGGTTCCTCAGTGTCTGAGGGTGGGAGCCAATCCCACATTTTCATTAATGCACAGGGCAGAATCACTGTTCCCTTCTCCCTTCCTCAGCTAAGGAAAGGGCCAGGTTGGAGCAGCCTGGGACAGGGGAAGGTGTCCTTGCCCACGGCACGGGGTGGAATGGGATGAGCTTGAGGTCCTTTCCAACCCAAACCAATCTAAGATTCTATGATTATTCTCCAAACATCCCACTCTGTCGTATTTGGGAAGTGTGTAGTCTGCAATCCTCATGTCAGCCCACCCTCTCCTCCCCTCTCCTCGACAAGCTGCATCCTCCTCCATCCATTTCCCAGGAATGCAGATGAGCTCAGCAAGCCTCTGTGGCATAATTAAGTCATAATGTGGATTACACACTCAGCCTTCCAACAGCTTGTTTAGTCTTCATTATTAGCACACAAATATCTTGGATATTCCCTGCCTGGGAACCTGTCGAGGTTGTTCTTACTCAAGACAAAATACAGCTCAGGGAATCTCAGAATTCCAGACTGGTTTGAATGGAAAGAGACCTTAAAGCCCATCCAGATCCACCCCCTGCCATGGGCAGGGACACCTTCCACTAGCCCAGGTTGCTCCAAGCCCCATCCAACCTGGAAGAAATCTGTTGGTCTGCACATCCCCAGAAAGCACTGATGGATATTCCAAAGCAATTCCCACTTCCCTGTTCATGAAAAATAAACTTACCCTGCCCCCTTTTCCTCAGAGCTGAATAAATTCTGCAGTAGTTGTCTAAAAAGCCAACATTTTTCCTGTAATGTCTGTTTGAATAGTGCAAAGGATATTTATGTTACGGATTTTTCTCTGATGGCTTTGGGGTGACAGAATTGTGGCCTTCCAGGACCTGAAGGAGCTGACAGGGAACAGGGAGAGAGACTGTTTACAAGGGATGGAGGGACAGGACACAGGGAATGGCTTCCCACTGCCAGAGGGCAGGAAGAGATGGGATATGGGGAAGGAATTGTTCCCTGTGAGGGTGGGGAGGGGCTGGGATGGAATTCCCAGAGAAGCTGTGGCTGCCCCTGGATCCCTGCAAGTGTCCAAGGCCAGGTTGGATGGGGCTTGGAGCAGCCTGGGCTGGTGGAAGGTGTCCCTGCCCATAGCAGGGGGGGGATGAGATGATCCTTAAGGTCCCTTCCAACCCAAAGCACCGTGGGATTCCAAGCTAAGTAAATCCAAAGGCTAACTCTGGAAAGATGCTCATGCCATGGGTGGAACCCTGTGCTGTCCTGAACAGCTCTGGATGCCTTCTGAGCTCAGCTGAGGATGCTCAGCCTCAACCCCAAGGAATTCAGTGGCAGTCTGGAGTCCCTGCTGTGAGGGGGAAGGTCTTAGTTAATATAAATTATTGTATTTCAATGTGAATGATTTATAGAACAAATATCATTTGTTGGGCACGTCCACAGGGTTCATTTTAAGATTAAAATTCTGGTATCAGCTTTTTCTGAAGGCAAAGCTTGCAGGGCTGGAGAAGGAGCCCTAAACATCCATGGAGTACTGAAGCTTGGTTTTTAGCTCTACAGAGTTTCAGAGAGAGAAACCCCAGGGCACCTGAGCCTTAAGATGGCCTGAAAATCAGGCAAATATTTAACTGCCTGGAATTAGGTAAAACAACTGAAACCCCAGAACAAGTCTCTGTTTGCTGAGGACAGCACATGGTTTCCACTCTGCATCAACCTTTAAATGCTTGTGTCTCCTTCCAGAAACACAAACTCTGTTACACTGCAGTAATTCTCTTTTTCCTGCTTTCCACCTTCTGGGTGGAAGGCCCTGCTCTGGTCTCCTGGAAAGGGTAGGGATTAATTATAATATTTCCTGGTGGCTGGTGTGTCATGTGCCCCACATGTAATCACATGTGGCACTCCCACCCTCAGCATGTTCCCCACGGCTCAGAAATATTGAGTTCAAGCACCCTTGGAGTTGAATTATGAAATATTAAAGGCAATTCATGGCCATATTTGTAATCTATATATCCAATTATTTTCCTGCTTGAGTGCATTTGACCCGAAATGGGAAATACAGCACAGCAGCAGGACTTGATCACCCAGTTCCATCCCCTGCCACCTTCCACCAGACCAGGCTGGCTTTGGAACAGAAACATGTATTTTATTTATATATCCATACAGATAGAGGTTTATAAATGTGTATAAGGAAAACACAGCCATATTTGTGTGCAATCCTGGCATTCTGAGCAGGGGAGCTCAGGGCTCGGATCCTCCTGCAGGAGCTGGGCTCTCCTGGGAAGGCAAACCCACCAGTGTCAATAATGACTTTAAAGCTGAATTCCCTGGATTTTCCAAGCTCCACTGGGAGCAGCAATCCAAGTGCAGCACAGACACCTTCACATCAGTGCCCTGCCTCTGTCCTGCAGCACCTGCAGCAAAGCCCTCTCAGACCTCAGGGTGCAGCTCAAACCTCAACCAGCACAAACCACTCACCAGAAAACAACACCAATTATAACAGATCAGCCCTACAGGACTCCTGCTTTGAACAACAAATTCCTGTTCAACAGGCAACTCCATTGACAAAGTCATTAACTTTTGATGCTTTCCCTTCCTCAGCACTCTGGGATTCTGTGGTCCCAGCCTGACTTGACCCATGACCGTCCTGCATGGAAAGCAATGCATTTCCAGAGGTTCAGGATCAGTCAGGATCTTTCCTGTAAGACACTGAGCCCTGGAAAGATTAAAGGTAAATACAGTTTGGCTGCATTGGTACCAGCACTGACTCCAAACAGCTGCTCCTTCATCTTAGTTCCTGATTTTCGGGTTTCAGTCAATTCTATGTCCAAAATCTGTAATTCCACTCCTGCTGGAGACACAAGAAATTCCAGAATTCTGCCCATTCCTACATTGCTCCTCTGCATCCTAAAACCACCACCACCTTGGGATAGAAAATGCCTGGGCTGCACTTGAGGTTGATGCACTTGGAGCTCTCGGGGCATCTTTGCCTTGGATTTGGGGAAGTGCTGGATTTTGCCTTGCACTATTCCAGGTTGCTCCAACCTGGCCTTGGACACTTCCAGGGATCCAGGGGCAGCCACAGCTTCTCTGGGAGTTCCATGCCAGCCCCTCCCCACGCTCAGAGGGAACAATTCCTTCCCACTATCCCATCTAACCCTGCCCAAATCTCTTAGGGTATCAAGGAATGCTCTGGAAAAGCTCCAGACAAAGCCTTCCCCATTTATCCCTCAAGTGCATCGGGGCAGCTCTTTGCCAGGGTGAGATGGCAATGGCCTTTCCAGACTCCTTAGGAGGCAGGAGCTGGATTAGCATGGGAATGATATGGCCAAATCCAACGTATTTGGAAGAGGCAGCTCCTCCAGAGAGAGAGGGAGGTAAAGGGAATGGCAGAAAGTCAGCCAGGAGACAAGAGGGATTATTTTTTATACATAAACTACAGGACTTGAGGTATTTTTGGCACCAGAAAGGGCTTTATAGGATTTTTGTTATGGCATTAAAACAAACAAACAAACAAACAAACAAACACCCCCCCAAATGCAGTTATTTTAACATTAGATCAGAAATATTTTGGGACTATAATTTGGGAAAATATATATATATATATTTTGGGAACAGTTTCAGCATCTTCATTCACTTGAGGAATATCCAATATCACCATGACACCAGTGCCCTGGAGATGGGTAAAATCTGCTTTTATTTCTCCACACTAAACTATAATATTAAAAAAAAGCTTAATTTTGAAGTTTGCCCTGAAAATGTTTCCCAACAGCTCAAACCTGCCCAAGTGTGCCTTCATTTCTACCCAGCACTGTTCCTGTTTCAGAGCTCCTGTTATGCACACAACCAGACTTTCAAATAAAGCATCTTTTGTGAGAAGGAAAAAAACAGCTTGAGGCCAAATGGAACAATCTGACCCTTTCTTAGTGATTTACTGGTTTTTGTAATCAAAGCTAAATGCAATTAAAATCAACATGTTCCTGCACAGCATTGAAAAAAAACACCAACCCCAACCTTCTAAAGAGCATTAAATGGCACTCCAGGATTTGATACAAAAGCCCCAAAGTGGCTGGTTTTCAATTATTAAATGTGCTCTGGGTTCCTTCTCAGGCACGAGGGCTCCAGAGCCACCAGGGAGCTGTGAGGAGCTGCAGCTCCCACATCTGAAGGGACTTTAAATCATTAATAATACCTGGCAAGGCTTCACCTCTGAGTTTTTATAGTGCTTGATTAAAATTAATTGTTGGGGGGAGGGGGAATGAACATCTGCTGAGAAGCTGCAGCTGAGAGTGTTCTTGGGGACAGGCATCTGCTCCAGCACTAAACAATCCACAGCTCCCAGAGGGAGGGGGGGATTTGCCCCCCTGCCCTGAGCAGCAGGAGGGGGATGTTCTGCCAGTTATTCACCTTATTTAACTCCAGGTCCTCAGGGAGTATTTCCACTGAATGTCTCCCAAAATTACCCATAAGGTGCACCAAAGCTACCCAAAAGTACCCCAAGAGAAGTCTGCAAAAGTGTCCCAAACCAGCACAGAAGTGCCCCAAAAACTGCCCCAAAAGTGACACAAAAGTGACACAAAATCCCCTCAAACTACCCCAGAAGTACCCCCCAACTACCCCAAAATCCATTCCTACCCATCACATCCTCCTTTGCTTCATCACTCTTTTCCAGCTGCACAAGTGGTCAGAAATCCCGACATCCTGACACGGCATTTCTGCCCTCAGGTTGGAGTTTGTGAGGGTTGAAGTGCAGCCAGACAATTCTAAAAGCAGGGAGAGCTCGTTTAGTGATTCCCAGGGTGCTTTCTTTAAGCTGCAGGTGATTCCCTAAAACTCACTATCCCAAAATGTCCCTGCTCTGTCGGCAGCGGATACAACAGCAATTGGGATTGAGAGGAAGGGGAGAGAAAAGGAATTTTAAAACTACAAGATGCCTTGTTTAGAGCCATATTATGGACTGACTCCATACAAATCCAGAGCGGGGACAGTGGGTTTGTTGGTTGGGAGCTGCAGGAAAAGGAAATAACTCTTAAACGCAGCGATTAAAACAAACCACAGTATATGGTATAAACAACTGGATGGAATCATGGAATGGTTTGGGTGGGAAGGGACCTTAAAGATCAACCCCTTCCACCCCCTGCCCTGGGCAGGGACACCTTCCACCAGCCCAGGTTGCTCCAAGCCCCGTCCAGCCTGGCCTTGG
>JAWWLV010000484.1:0-11650 GCA_035041135.1 Platyrinchus mystaceus | reverse complement strand
GGAAGTGTCCAAGGCCAGGTTGGACAGGGCTTGGAGCACCCTGGGCTAGTGGAAGGTGTCCCTGCCCATGGCAGGGGTGGCACTGGATGGGCTTGAGGTCCCTCCCAGCACAAACCATTCCATGATCTTGTGATTCCAATCAATCCCTGTCATTCAGGAAAGGATCCCAGATAACCCTTTTCTCACAGATTCCTATCTAACCTGTGCTCCAATAGCTCCAGCTTAGGAGATGGGACATCTGTCACCCATCTCTTCCACCCCTCAGTGACTCTTCACACTAGAAACCTTTTTGCCAGCCCAAATCTTCCTCTCAGCAACCAAAACCTGTTTCTTCCTGGGGAGAGAAAAATGATCATTCCCTTCCTCTTTCTGGTTTTCTTTTAAAACTCAAACTAACGTTGTCTTTTAATCTATTTGAAACTCCCCTCTGAACTCAACAACCACCAGCCACCACCCATCTGGACTTGATGGTCTTAGAGGTCTTTTCCAACCTTAGTGATTCCAGGATTCAGTTCTATGATCCACTGATTCAGGAACGAATTCCTTACTGACTGTTTGAAGGGTTTGTTGTGGCACATCCATGAGGTGACTCCAGGCCTCATTCCTGTGAGGAATCCCGGAGCTGGAACCTTCCCTGGCACCAGGAACAAAGTTTGCTCCTCCAGCCCTGATTGCCTGATGTTAAATAATTCCAGGATGTCTTCTGGAGGTACCAGAACACCCACGAACTAAAAATAGCAGCAACTTCCCAGCCCTCAACAAAACCAAGCCTATTTTTTCTGGATTCAGGACTTAGAGCCCCTTAGGAAAACACCTCCCGGGGTTTGCTCTGCTGAGCACCCCTTAAAGCTCAATTATTCCAGAGTTCTGAATTTCTGAAACATCTGAGAACCAAATCTTTTAATTAGACAGTGAAAAAACGGTGTGTTTTAACCAGGCAGGGGTGGTTTGGCCAAAAAAACAGGGGCTGAGCTGACTCTGACAGAGACACAGCAACGTTTTAGCAGTTGATCCCAAGCCTAAGGAGCTCTGGGAATGGTGTGTGCTGGAGTCAGATGCCCACAGGAGTGGGCAGCACTGCGCCCTCCTGCCCAGGCAGGTGATTGCCCAGTAAATTGACTTTCATCAGGGGGCTGAAACAACTCCCAGAGAGGAGAATTTGGCAATTCCCAGCTCTGTTTGCTGCCAGACAAATCCCTCCCCACCCCCCTGAGGGGTCACAACTCAATTTTTACAATTCAGGAATGAAAGGTAGAGCTGCTTAGATTATCTTTGACTAAACTAAAACAGACCAAAAAGATCCAACATCAGAAAGAAGCAAGAAAAGAAAAGAAAAAAAAAATCATTCTATATTTAAAAAAAAATACACCAAAAAGCAGATTGAGGTTTTGTTTCTTTTGATTTTTTTTTTTAATTCAAATGGCCCATATTAGGAGCTGCAATATTTGCTTATTAATGATCCTTATCCCCAGCTTTGTGATTTCATTCTTAAGGAAATTTCTAGGATTGAATGTGTCCCTGTCCAGCTGCCAAAGCCCAGAATCAATTCAGAGCTCAGAGAAGTGGAGTAAAAGGACTTGGTGTGGTTTACAAGCACTTGGTTTTAAATAAATGATTTGGGCTCATTTTCCAGAGCACGACTTGCTGTCTCCCAAAGATTCAAGGAACCAGGGTGGGAGATGGGAACTGTAAATATTTCAGAGTTTCCAAAGGATTCTGGTCATTATAGTGAAAGAAAGGATGAAAAGAAGGAAAGGAAAATGTCAAAATTATAATTCTCAGAAGCCTCATTTAATTTTCTTTTTTTCCTTTAGAAGCTTTTGCCAATAAGCTCCATGAAATATGTGATTCCATATCGATTAGGATGAAATGTATCCGTAAAAACAGCCCCTGTTTACAGATTTTTCTCTGGGATCAGGATCAGCAGCGATGGCTGCATTTGCTCCTGGCTGACAATGAGGTGGAGATGCCCAGATTTTCAGCTTTCTGGGATTGATCTCCAGGGATTCCTGGCCTGGCCAAGGTAGAATCATAGGATGGTAGAATTGTTTAGGTTGGAAAAGACCTTTAGGATTATCAAGTCCAACCCAAGGCCACCACTGCCCCACGTCCCCAAGAGCCACATCCACAGGGATTTTAAATCCCTCCAGGGATGGGGACTCCACCACTGCCCTGGGCAGCTGTGCCAGGGCTGGACAACCCTTTCCATGAAGGAATTTTTTCCTCATATCCAACCTAAACCTTTCCTGTTGCAACTTGAGGTCGTTTCCTCAGAAATCTCCCACCTCTGATGGACAAACACCCAGGTCGTGGCGCCACCATTTTGCTTTCACAGAGTGAATCAGACTTGGATTTCTTAAAGCTCTGAGCCCAAATCTGGTCTAAAGGCAGGATCAGCTTAAGGAATCTCTTGTTTACTCATATTCCAGCTGATTATTGCAATAAATTCCTTGGAAAACTGAGAAATAAGGCAGGAACAGGGGCCAAGCTTCTTCCAGTGCACAAACCCTGCATCACTTGCCCCCAGTTGCTCTCCAGGCGCTTGGAAACACATCCCAGATTTCTTTCTTTCAATTCCAATGAAAAGCAGAGAATAGTGGAATTTTGATCTTGGCTTGGACACAGAATCATGGAGTGGTTTGGGCTGGGAAGGATCTTTAAGCTCATCTCATTCCAAACCCCTGGAACACCTTCCACCAGACCAGGTTGCTCCAAGCCCCGCCCATAAATAACGAATTTCCAAGGATTTTCCTGCAGCTTTTGGCAGTTAAATCAGATTTTACGAAGATCTCCCTTCAACTGGTAAATACAAAAACCCAGAGCTACTTTCCAGGCTTAAAAAAAGAGGGATCAGAGATGTGACATCATCACATTAGTGGGCTTTGCTTTTCTTATCTTCCAGCTTTTGAAATATTTAGGTATTGTTTGCTCCTGCACTCGCTGTAGGATATTGAATCATCTCTCCCATGTTAACCTTTATGAAGGAATATTCCTGAAGCACAGAGAGCTTTAATCTACTGGAAAAAAATAATGTTATATTGATAACTAAGCTGCTTTTCATAAGGTCTGTTAAGTGAAGGCTTTTGGTGATAACACTAATGATTGTGCAGAGCCCAGATTAGGTGAGAATTACAGCAAATCCTGCTATTCATATTGTTAAATGGGAAAATTTGCTTGCTCTCCTTCAAAACAAAGGGAAATGATGATTCCTCAGGTCTGTAAACTCCACTTGTGTAAAAAAATTAAAGATACTCTGCTCTCCAGCAAGAGCTCAGGGGGAGGCAAGGAAGGATGCTCAGCTCCCTGCTGGCCAGAGAAGGGAGTGGGACATCATTTTAGTGGTCTTAGTGGATCCTTCAGGAGTGGAACTTTGTCCTGGGCACCTGAAGTCTTCATTTGCATCTGGCTGGGGGGTGTTTTAGAGCTGGTGCTGCTGGAAGCCTCAGAAGACATCGAGCTCCTCGACCTTCTCCTGCGGACTGGGTTCCCTCCTGCAGTGACCTTGTCCTGCTCCCTGTGGGGACTCCTGTGGCTGCAGCCTCATGAACCCAGTGCAGCGGTCTGGGAAGAGCAGAGTGGACCCCATAATGTCCCTTGGAGTCTCATCTTTTCCCACCTGTGAGCCAGAAAGGTCATAAATTGCTCATAAATTGCATTTCGAAGGCGCTCCGATTCCCCCTCCCGGGTGGTGTCACTGGGAAGCTGCTCCAGAACTGCTCTGGTGTCCCAAATCTCCTTGTGATCTGAGTTGGGCCTGTTTAAACCACCCAGAATTCCTGTTTCTTGCTGTGACACCACAGAAAATTTGCCAACCACTGTAAATTTGAGACCTTTGGAAGGAGAACAGAGTCATTTCCCACCAGCCGCCTCTGCCGGGGCATCTCTGCAGGTGCACTTGGGATCTTCCCATATTTGATCCCATTTGGGTTTGGGTGCCTCTCTGTGCTCCCCAGGGTCACTTCTGCACGGCCAAAACCTCTTCCAGATCCTCCTGCAGGAACCAACCGGTGCTACCAGGAGATCCTGGGTGTCACAGTCCTCGCTTGGCCACCCGAGTCCTTCATCGCTCCCTCCACAGAGAGCCAAATCCTTGGAATGTGCACAGGTCACCCAACACCAAAGCAGCACAGGAATGTTGGGTTTTAAAAGGTACCAGACCTCAGCATGGTTGGCTGAGCTTTCAAGAACCCACCTGGAGCAGCTGCTTTCCAACATGGATATTTTTCCTCTGATAACTCCATTTTTCAGGAAACAGCTCCTAGAGGGTTTTCCCTCTTCTCCTTCAGCTCCACTGCAATGTTGGTGTTGTAAAAAAGCAAATATGACCAGGGCTGTGACAGGAAAAGCCTCCATTCACCCTTCCCAGCCCTGTCCTGGTGGTGCCTCTGTCCCTGCTGTCCCTGTGGTAGGATTAGTATTTAATATTTGGCATTCCCTGGAGTCTAAATCACCTCACTCTTTCCTTGATAAATCAGTGATTTATCAATCCATGAGGAGCCCACTAAAGCTCCTAAAATACCAGTTTCACTGAGCTTCACCCCTGGCAGTGGAATGAGATGGACATCCATGGATAATGACCTTCATTCCATATTAATTCTCTCTCTCTATTTGAATCAGATATCTGATATCAGGAGCCTGTTCAGTGCCAACCACCCTCTGGGGGAAGAACCTTGTCCTGAGATCCAACCTGAGCCTGCCCTGGCACAGCTCCAGCCCTTCCCTCAGTTCCTGCTTTCCCTTCTTTTTCCCAGCTCCTCATTTTTTGGAAATTCACCTTAAAGACTTTTAACACTTCGAACTTGCTCGAGGAAGTTAATCAGGAAGGAGAATTTCCCCCATCGTGGCGATTTTGCCCATCAGAAATTCAGATGAGGAAGGATTTATTGGTTCATGGAAATCTCTGCACTTCGAGGACAAACACCAAGATGCCTTTTATTTTAATCTCGCTCCTGCAAATTAACAAAGCCACGTAGCCCCCGAAATTAAAAAGAAACTCAAAGGATTAAACCCAACCGGCAAACGCGGCTTGGAAATCGTCCCGTGGCCCAAATATTAAGGTTCGTAAATGGAGATGAAAGAGGCAATTCCAGAAGAAATTTCTGTTCCTTCACAACTGAAGAAGATAAGACTTAACTACATGTGCATGCTAAATATAATATGATTAATTTTCCGACAGGAACAACTCCTGTGTTTTGCTCCAGGTCACAGAACAGTGTGGCTGGAGGAGAAATAAAGCCCCTCTGGGTGATGATGGCTGTAATTATTGATTAATTCTGCTTTAGAAGGCTGGAAAACAAATCAGTGTCCAAATGGACCACAACACACCACCTCCCTCATGGCCTGAAAATCAAATATCCCCTCACTAAAACTGCTGGAGGTTTTCAGGCTTGCTGGGGGACAAATGTCATATCTGGTAGGAGGGGGAGATGGAATTAATACCTTTAGTTTTGGGGAGAGAATTTTAATCAGGATTAAACTTGACTGTTAAAAATTAAAAAAAAAAATAGCAAACCATAAGTAGATTTTCCAACCTGAACACAGATAGAGGTTCCTGTGGGTTTTAGAGGAAAACAGGCTTTTTTTTTTCCCCATTAGGCTGTTAAAATGATGATTATTTTATCAGTGTCTATTAAGAGCAGCTGGAGGTGAGTGCCCAGTGATGTTTAACACGATGCAGACATCCAGGCAAGGCTTTTCCAAAGACTCCACAACTGGGATGAGAGACATTTGGAGACTTTCAGTCTTTTGAGACCTTTGACTCTTTCAGAACCTTTGAGACATTTGAACCTTCAGGTCCTTTGAGACATTTGAGTCCTTCAGAACGTTTGACACATTTGGAGACTTTGAGGTTCTTTGAGACCTTTGACTCTTTCAGATCCTTTGGGAAATTTGACTCCTTCAGGTCCTGTGAGACATTTGAGTCCTTCAAGTCCTTTGAGACATTTGGTTCCTTCGAGTCCTTTGGGACATTTGGAGACTTTCAGGTCCTTTGAGACCTTTGACTCCTCCTGGTCCTTTGAGACATTTGGTTCCTTCAAGTCCTTTGAGACATTTGGAGACTTTCAGGTCCTTTGAGACCTTTGACTCCTCCTGGTCCTTTGAGACATTTGGTTTCTTCAAGTCCTTTGAGACATTTGGAGACTTTCAGGTCCTTTGAGACCTTTGACTCCTCCTGGTCCTTTGGGACATTTGGTTCCTTCAAGTCCTTTGAGACATTTGGAGACTTTTAGATCCTTTGAGATATTTGGTTCCTTCAGGTTCTTTGAGACATTTGAACCTTCAGGTCCTTTGGGACATTTGAGTCCCCCCGGTCCTTTGAGACATTTTGTCCTTTCAAGTCCTTTGAGACATTTGGAGACTTTGAGGTTCTTTGAGACCTTTGACTCTTTCAGATCCTTTGGGAAATTTGACTCCTTCAGGTCCTGTGAGACATTTGAGTCCTTCAAGTCCTTTGAGACATTTGGTTCCTTCGAGTCCTTTGGGACATTTGGAGACTTTCAGGTCCTTTGAGACCTTTGACTCCTCCTGGTCCTTTGAGACATTTGGTTCCTTCAAGTCCTTTGAGACATTTGGAGACTTTCAGGTCCTTTGAGACCTTTGACTCCTCCTGGTCCTTTGAGACATTTGGTTTCTTCAAGTCCTTTGAGACATTTGGAGACTTTCAGGTCCTTTGAGACATTTGACTCCTCCTGGTCCTTTGGGACATTTGGTTCCTTCAAGTCCTTTGAGACATTTGGAGACTTTCAGGTCCTTTGGGACATTTGGAGACTTTTAGATCCTTTGAGACATTTGGTTCCTTCAGGTTCTTTGAGACATTGAACCTTCAGGTTCTTTGAGACATTTGAACCTTCAGGTTCTTTGAGATATTTGACTCCTTTTGGTCCTTTTCACTTCAGTTCTGATCATTTCACCCCTGTGAAGCCTCTGCCATATGGTGGATCCCATCCCTTCCTTGGCCTCAGTGGATCTATTTCCATTAGGAATCTTGTCCCTCCCAACCCCAACCACCCTATAATTCTATAATTCTATAATTCTATGGTTTTTCATTCATGTGAAAACATCACCCAACCAATAACCCCCCCAATCTTCTGTTGGATCACATCATGATAAATTATTTTCCCTTCCAACTCCAGTTTAGGAGCCAAACTATTAAAAATGAAGAGGATAGTGAACTGAAAAGCTTTCCAGCTCCTTACTAAAAATATCTGAGATAATTATGTCCACCCAAGTGCTAATATTGATGTATCCTTAGTTTTCCATAAAGCATTGGGTGCCACCTGACCTTTGAATCAATGTCTGGGATGGTGCATAATTGTCATGGCAGTAATTATGTGAATTAAAGCCTTTATTTAAATGTGAATTAAAGCCTTTTTAGCTGTCTGGGTGTTGTCATCCAACTGATATCTCTAATATCACGTCTTAACTATGGTAATATTTGCAACAATAAGCAAAACTTCCCACTAATTAAGATTGCAGATGACATTAATTAGGAGAGGAGTGAATACCAAAGAGAACAGGGTGTTAATGAGCAGCTTTTGTGCTGATTGTTGGGAAAGGTGAAAACAAACATGGAGTGACTTGATACAAGTGAATAAACTCTGAGACATCGAGGAGCAAAGATGACTGTCAGCCCTTCACGTGGATGTTTGTTGAATCTCTCTGCATTCCAAGAGCTGGAAAATGAAAAAGGCACATTTAGAAACGTGGCCCAGTTTTTAAGCAGTGATGTGATTCACCCTGGAACGATTTCACAAGGGTTTTCTTGGATTCCCCATCACAGCAAATTCCAAAAGGAGACTTTTACTGACTAAAGTGGGTTCAAACAGGCAATAAAACAACAGTTGGATTACTCACAAAGTCAGAAAATTAGAATGTTTTCTGTTTGTGGGGTTTTATTCTTTTATGTTTATTTTTTTTTTTCAGTTGTAGTCTGGTGTCAAAAACACAGGGATGTATCTTGGGCTATTAGTGGGAGAGAAGGATCCATCCAGGCTGGAAGTGCTGACACAGAAGAAGCCATTTAGTGCCAGGACAGGTTTGGAGATGATGATGTGACTGTGATGGGACTGGTACTCCTTGGAACTCCTGCTGAACACCAGAGCAGAGCTTGGGAGAGGATCCTCTGTGCCTGCAAACAACCCTTGCTGACAGTGTTCAAAATGAGGTGGGGAAAAGAAATTTGTGGAAGCCAGAAAATCAATCAGAGAATCCCAGAATGGTTTGGGTTGGAAGAGACCTCAACAGTGGAAGGAACCATTCCAAGCCCTGCCATGGGCAGGGACACCTTCCACCAGCCCAGGTTGCTCCAACCTGGCCTTGGACACTTCCAGGGATCCAGGGGCAGCCACAGCTTCTCTGGGAATTCTATTCCAGGGCCTCCCCACCCTCCCAGCCAGCAATTCCTTCCCAATCTCCCATCTAGTTCTTTGGGTGGACAATTGGATCACAGGGAATTGTTGTGCCTAATTATGGCCTGAGGAGGCCCAAGGTGGCAGCAGAGGATGTGTTTGGGAATCTGAAGGGCAGGGAATGGTGTCTCACAAACACTTTGGGCTGGAACAGCTTCCTGCTCTGTGTGTTCTCATCATCCAGGAGGGAAAGGATAAATGCCCAGACTGGATGTGGGAAAGGCTGGGAGAGCTGGGGGGGTTCACTGGAGAAGAGAAGGATCCAGGGAGACCTGAGAGCCCCTTGCAGGGCCTGAAGGGGCTCCAGGAGAGCTGGAGAGGGACTGGGGACAAGGCATGGAGGGACAGGACACAGGGAATGGCTTCAGACTGGTTTAGATGGGATATTGGGCAGGAATTGCTGGCTGGGAGGGTGGGGAGGCCCTGGCACAGGTTGGGCAGAGAAGCTGTGGCTGCCCCTGGATCCCTGGAAGTGTCCAAGGCCAGGTTGGAGCAACCTGGGCTGGTGGGTGGAATTAGATGGACTTCAATGTCCCTTCCAACCCAAACCATTCCAGGATTCCGTGGTTTGATGCCAAGAGTGGGAGTGTTGCCGAATTTCAGGAGTTCTGCAGCTTTTCAGAGAGCAAAGAAGAAAAAATCACTGATCTCCCCTTTATTATCCAAAAAGGGTTTTGCCTCAGGCTTACAAGAGGAGAAGCCTTTTGTCAAGATTCGTCTTGTGGGGTTTGGGGGTTGTTTTTTGTTTTTATTTCCCAACTTCAGTGCTTGTTTCCATTTCAGGAGATTTTCTGTATCTTTTCATCTTCCTCTTTTTTTTTTTTTCATGGTAAAGAATTTGGCTGAGGGTTGAAGGGTCTGTTTTTCACTGGCTTATTCCTGCTTTTGATACACATTTGAATATGGAGGTTTTTGCTTCCCCTGACTGGGGAAAAGTCACATTTTTTGGAGTTTGGTGCTGGATTTTTTTTTTTTTTTGAGGTCTTGATCCCTTTGAGCTCTCAGGGAGTTGTTCTGAAATGAGTTTCACTCGCCAGAGTGGAACCCACCCGTTCTCCTCAACAAAAATGGGAATATAAATAGTGTAAATATATTTTATAAGAGCTCTGCCATCCTGCTTTCATCTAAATTCAGTTTTTTCACTCTTATCACCTTGTACCCATAATTTAGAAATTGAGTTTAAGGTGCCTGGGGGGTCCTGATTTCACTGAGCGAATGAGGAAGTTTATGGGGGAACCATCAAATCACAGAAAAGAAACGCTGTTCAGTCTGAATTAACCAGCACTTTTATTTTCTACAATGAAAACCTTTGTGTGAGCAACAGCAAAAAAACAAACTGGTGTTGGTGCTGCAGAAAAGTTGGATTTTTCTTGGGTGCTCTGAATTGAGGCAGGATGAGAAAATGCTGCCTGAACTCCAGAATTCCTGGTTTGTGGTACATTTTCCATCGATTTTTTTTTTTCCAGGCTTTTAAAAATTCAGTTTAGAAAGTTGTGGGTTTAGAGAAGGGTTTGAGGTGTGGAGGGTGGTTGGGGTGGGAGAGGAGTTGGATTTTCCTTCTGGGAGAGGAGGTTGTTCCAGTCTGAACCCCACCTGCTTCCATGGTGGAACATCTCAGGAGGGCTCCAAGCAGGAGAACTGCTGGTGGCTTTGGCTTTTATATAATTTAAAAAATTTAATTTATTACTTATTTATTTATTTAATTTATTGTTTATTTATTTATTTAATTTATTTTCTTTTGACACATCAGCTCTGTATCAAACCCCCTGAACTCACCAGCCAGAGGGAGGAACCTAAAAATGCATTTCTCCTCCTCCTAAACTGCATTTTAGCCCCTTGTTGCTGCTTTTTTCCAGCCCTGAGCAATGGGCTGTTGTGACTGACTGATCCCAGTTAAAGGTTTGACCTTTAAAACCAGTTTGGGACCTGAACTGGAAATGCTGGGAAAGAACCCAGAGCTGCTGCTGCCCCAGGAACAGCACCTGGAGTGGGTTTGATTTGAGTCCCAAAGAGAAGAGGAGGAAGATGATGTTTTGTTTTTTTTTTCCATGTGGTTGCTTTCACATTCCCTGGATTTGTGCTGGATTGAGTTTGTTCTCTAAAAGTTTAGGGTGTTTATTGCAAAGAGACCTGAGAACCCCTTGCAGGGCCTAAAGGGGCTCCAGGAGAGCTGGAGAGGGACTGGGGACAAGGGATGGAGGGACAGGATACAGGGAATGGCTTCCCACTGGAAAAGGGAAGATTTAGGTGGATACTGGGAAGGAATTGCTGGCTGGGAGGGTGGGGAGGCCCTGGCACAGGTTGGGCAGAGAAGCTGTGGCTGCCTCTGGATCCCTGGAAGTGTCCAAGGCCAGGCTGGAGCAGCCTGGGACAGTGGAAGGTGTCCCTGCCCATGGCAGGGGTGGCACTGGATGGGCTTTGAGGCCCCTCCCCACCCAAATTCTGGGATTCAATGATCCTATGAAATCTGGACAACAGGATCCTGTAGTGATCCACAATTTCCTTGTGCTGTGACACCAAGGAATGTTTCAGGTGCTCGCTCAGGAACCACCTCTGGGTTTTCAGAGCTCCCTCCAAAGCCACCATTCCTCATCCCAGCTCACCTTTTCCCAGCCATGTCCATGTTTTTCTCAGGGCTGGATTTCCCTCTTTTCTTGTTTGAATACCATTTGAAATGCAGCTGGTTTTTTAGGGCTTGGCACCTGCTGCTGGCCTTGGAATGCTGCTGGATTGCCTAAAGAGCCTGGGATTTTTCTGCAGTAGGAATTGGGTCTGCAGAGTCCCTAATAGCATATTCCAGAGTTCTGATGGAATTTTAAACAGCCTTCCAGCATCAGGCTTTCCTGAAAACTGCATTTTCCATTGAAAGAGGAGTGTGGTTTCCTACTGATCTGCAGTTTTCAGGGAATCTCTTCAGACACTCCTTCCATTCTTTTTTCTCAGTCCTTGATTTTTAAATTTGTCACCCCATGGAGCAGCAATGAATTGATGCAGTGCAGGAGTGTGGAAATTCCAGGGAGGAGGAGGAGGAGGGTGCAGGGCCATTACAGTTGGAAACCTCATTCCATGCAGCTCCTTATGGAAAATTGAAGCTAGAAGAGTTCCTGCTCTGCCAGTGATCCCTGTGAAAGTGCATTTTGTTTGGGAAAAAAATCTGGGAAAAAAAGGCTGGGAGAGCTGGGGGGGTTCATCTGGAGAAGAGAAGGATCCAGGGAGACCTGAGAGCCCCTTGCAGGGCCTAA
>JAWWLV010000483.1:0-11656 GCA_035041135.1 Platyrinchus mystaceus | reverse complement strand
CCATTGCGCAGGCTTGAAAGGTAAAAACACCTTTCCCAGATCTTCGTTCGCGAAGACTGGCCACTTACCTTACCTTAACTCAAGAGGACTTCCAGTGCTGGGACTGAAGTCACTCCAGACATCATGCCAGTGTACCAGGGGACCAAATCCCGATGGGCATTATCTGTGGGGTGCAGTGGAACTTGTTGCCCTGTCAGTGAGATGCCCAAGCTGCTGTCAGAGCTGCTGGTCAGACCTTGGGTGGAGCACAGCACCTGTTTCAGCTGACCAGGTGAGCTCCAGGATTGCTGGGCACAAACTGCTGAGCTCTGCCAGGAGGCCTTGCTGATACAGCTTCCCTGGGAGAATCCTCACTAGCCCTGGCAGACTGACAGTGCCTGACCCTGGTTTCATTGTACCACTTCACTGGAATTACTCTTCTTACAGCCTACAGGAAGTGAGCTGGACCTCAGGCTCAAGACAAACATATATAGTAGGGAACAGCATTATTCACATCTGCATTCAGCTTCTGTAACTTTGAACCAAGAAATACTGTTTGTCCCAAAGTGCTGGGTGTGCTGGTAACGAGCTGTGGTTGCCTCGTTGCTGCAGTGAATAGCACCATCTAGGGATGAGGATGGTTTGAGAGGCACCTCTTCACATGTGCATGGCAAGGATGGCCTGAATGTCAGCTCTGCAAGGCACATACACTGTTCATACAAGCCACCCTTCTTATGGGTTTTTTGTACTATTGCAGGCACACATGTATTTTCCTCAGTTTATATCTATATATGTATGTGCACAATAATTCACATACATAGTACTTCCCTCAGTGTATATTTGTGTATGTCCTGTGTGTGCCCCCAGCAGTGCAAAGCTGAAACAATGTCCATATGTACAAACACAAAGCTTATTGATATATACCCCACATTCAAAGAATCCTTTAGAGCTGTTGTTATCCACTGGTGTTAATGCTGTAACAGGCTTTTCCAAATATTTGTGCCAAAAATGTAGCAGTTGACCTCATGATGTGTGAGACGTTGCACTGCAGAGAAAATTGGAATTGCTGCCTGTGCTGCTTTAAAATCTCTCCCTATGCAAAATTGGAAAGATAAAGATAAGAGTATTGATTTTTATTATAGTGAAGTTGGGTGACTTCAGGAGGGGTCAGAGCAAATGTTTTAAGGAAAACTTGTTTAGTAAATAAAGCTATTTCTGTCCTGGCATTTAACGAGAGTGTCTTGGCCCAAGCTGATATTATAATCCCCTTTATTAAAACCTTTTAGGATTCCTTGATTCAGACCAATATTCTGAAAGCTTCTTATTGCTCTATAAATAAATAAATTTGTAGACAAAAACAAATAAAAGAGACCAGAATCACAAACTGAGGTGACTGTAATAACAAACCTAGATTTTATACCATAATCTTTTAAAAACATAAAACTTAACTTGTCCAGTTCAGTGCATCTGTTCACCTTAATTGTGATGTTAAAAATTCTACCATTGAATGTGAACAATCATTTTTATGGTTTTACATTACTATTAAGGCACTACTTTAGCACCTCAGTACTTCTGCACAATGTACTTAATTTTGTATTTCTGTGTTTTTGCATAACTCACAGGAATCACTGATGCAGTAAAAATTCTGGCTTTTCACTCACGCTGCAAATAACAAGAGTTTTTCTTTCAGACTAGACTGGGTTGAATATTATTGCTGTTTAATTTTTTTTTTACACTTGCAGTGAATCAGACACTGACTATTCAAGAAGAATATTCCCACCCAAACAATGGTCCTTAAGTACAATGCCAGAACCTGTCATTCAGTTCCACGATGAGTTCACTCCTCATTCTAGTTGCCTGGGATTTCCCTGTGTTCAGGAATCATGGAGCTGGAAGAAACCTTCTTCCATTCCTCTCTAAGAGGCCTATGTTGGAGTAACCTCTGCCTGATCCAGGGACAGACACTGAGGGGTTTGCTTGAATGCAAAGACTCAATTTCTGAACTGCTCTTACAAACCTCCCTTACAGAGATCTGTACAGGCCTTTCAAACAGTCTGTTAAAGAAACTGCATGGTAATTTAGAAAGAAAAGCTGACAACTCATGCTCAGCTTAGAGGGAAAGTTGTCTCTAAATACCATGTTTCTTCCTTCTCCCAGGCAATAACCAGAACCAGCCCTGGTCCTGCAGTGAGCTCCCCTTTGTCAGATAGAGCTGCACAGATCCAGGATTTCCAAGGACACAGTTATTCTAATAAGTGGAAGTGATCCTACTTCATTCTGGTGGAGGTCAGCAGCTCAACTGTTCCCACTGTCTCTCTGAATAGTGGCTAGTGCCTTCAAGTGAGTTATTCTTCACCAGTTTGCTAAAATAACCTTATCCAATCTTGTCTAATAAGCACTTTCTAGTCTTGGAAAACAGATACAGCCTAAGCTTATGTGTTTAAGAGCAGTGGTGCCTTCTGGAGTCTCTGGCCTCTTCACTCACAAGTAAAACCTTGATCTTAGAACTGCTGAGGAAAAGAAATTACCTTCCTTAGATTTTTATAATTGTATAGACCTTGAATTGCTGCTGATGAGCTGTAGAGTTGAAGTACAGCTCCTCTGACATCACACCATTCTGCAGTGGGGTGGTATGACCCTCCTAGGAGACCTTCCCCTCTCTCCTTTGGAGCTAAGCAGGGAACAGATTTCCCCCCCTCCCTTTTGTAAAATGAATAGGGCCCCCAACTGTAGTGTCAGCGCTGCTCTGCAGG
The DNA here is from genome assembly GCA_035041135.1 of Platyrinchus mystaceus. Lineage (NCBI taxonomy): Eukaryota > Metazoa > Chordata > Aves > Passeriformes > Tyrannidae > Platyrinchus > Platyrinchus mystaceus. Next base: position 8,924 of record JAWWLV010000483.1, on the reverse strand, counting down.
TCAGACTGAGAGCAGGTTCTCTCAGCCGTCAGGAGTGGTTTGATATTGGGAGATTAGAGGAGTTGAGGTGCTGGTTTGGAGAACTGCAGTGCTTGGTTCCCTCTACAATGTGAGCATTAGAAATCTGGATACAGTAGGGTTAGAGCTCAGAGTAGTGCATCAGAAATGTGGGCTGTGGGTGTGTTTTAGGAGAGGCTGTATATAGACAGAGACAGCTGAAGAAGTGTGGGGAAGAAGTTAAGACAGAGGTGTCCACTGTCACAAGTGCTGTGGAGAAGGGAAATGGGAAAATTACACACTGTTCCTTATGGTACAGAAATCAGAAAGTGCCTCTGATGCAATGATATGTTTGAAACAAGCTAAGAGGAGGTATTTTGTTGTACATTGCACTGTAATAGCTGTGGAATGTTGCCAGAGGCTACAGAGGAGATTGGAAGTGGATTCAGAAAAATAACTGACAGATTCAGGGGTGAGAGCTTCCATCAGTGACAAGAAGCCTGAGGGTCCAGATAGAGCTTCTAGAAATCCCTCAGCTGCTGGTTCCTGGAGTGTATAGCAGGGAAATAAACATTCTGTAAGGAATTTTCTGTAAGGAAAGAGAAGTAAAATTTGCTATTAGCCACTAAAAGGTAAAGTTTACAGGGTCAGAAAAATCCATAGTCAGACCCTGAGTTTCTGTTCCCGTGTTTGCTGCATATTTTTCCCATATTTGTTCAGTCTGGGAATGTCATTTGCCACATTTATATGCAATATCCCAGATAGCTTTATATCATCACCATATTTCACCATTGTTGACTGTGAGTATGATTTTATGATCCAAGGCTGATGGAACTGTGTATCCTGAGGAGAACAAGGCAGTGGAAAGACATGAACACCCTTTTGCCATGGCAGTCAGGGAGGACTCAGTGTGTGCAAAGCAGGGTGGCAAAAGCAACATAGAGCCTGCATTCCTGTGACATAGGACCTTGTAGGTGCCTGCAGGTCTGTGCAGGTTGGACTTGGGTAGAGGTAATTTTCTTCATAGTGGCTAATATGGGGCTATGTTTTGGAGTTGTCCTTAATGGTTGGATAGAGATGGCCATGGAATGGCTCAACAGGGTGATCTCGGGTCCCTGCGCCTCTTTGCCAGCAGGGAGTGCCAAGCACATCTCTTGTTCCAAGTACCTTAAGGACAACAGTTCCCAAACTAGAGGCTGCAGCATTCCTGAGGTTGCCATTACTCCTGGAGAGGTGACAGGTGTGCTGGGGCAGCACCTCTCCTCTCCTGTGGAGATGGAAGAGGCCTGTGCTGGTGCTGACCATTCAAGGGACCATGTCATTGCTGTCTCGTTCAGAGCTGCTGCTTCACAGCTGTCTCCCCTTTATCTGTCACCAACCAACCAGAACAGCTCTTTACAATGTGTGCAGCAAAGAAGGGACTGAGAGGTGAGCAGGTGGGAAAGCTCAGAACTGACAAATCTGTCTGAACAATCTGTGTTCATTTGTCACGTGTGGATGTTGTAGTAAAGACAAGGACAATGAGATTTATTACCAGAAGTAATAGAAGCTTTAGAAGCACAACCCAGAATTTTTTCAAATATACTCCCAGATTAGATATAGTCAGAGCTGGAATGCAGCCTGTGTCACTTTGTGAAGAAGAAAAAAAATCTTGAATACAAATGCTGCTGATGGACAAACTGTTAAAATGCACAGCTAGACTTTAGAAGCAGATGTTTGAACTTCAGGCAGTTTATGGTTTGTGTAGTTCCTGAAATCTTCATCTTTAAATGCTAGTGATAGAAGATAGGTGTTCAAACACAGCAGCTCCTTTTTTTCCTAAGTTCTCATTCACACAATTTGACTGAATAAGTCAAAATGTATTTTCCTCCAACCTTCAAATGCAGGGCACCGTTCTGTATCAGATTTTGCTCTCTGGTCAGAGTGAGAACAAGTCATGCCCTTTTCCAGGGGAGCTTCTGCATGGGAATAGCTAAAGCAATGCTTGTGCTCAGCACTGTCAGTCCTTCACTTACAGTATGTCCTTGTCTTCTGGGAAGTCTCCAACCTGCATCAGGTTGGAAAACTTGTGGATTAGGACCTGAATATAACATCAAAAAATGTTTTGAGGACAAATACTTAGATTCTGCTTTTCTTGTGATTGAAATGCAGTGTGGCTACAAGATATCTAAATAAAGATGGGTTTCTTTGTACCTGTCTCTATGTTCCCTGCTCAAAACTGACAGTGTTCTCTATTGATAAAGTGTTACTCTGCATTTTTTGTCAGTTTTGTTTTAATTTATGAACGTGCCTGAAATACACAGCTATAAATACATCTCTTCTCTGGGTTATTGACAAAATATGTCTCAGAAATATGAGTTCCTGCTCCTAAATTTAGCAATAGTGGCTTGTTACTAATTGCAGAGATCGGCAGGAGAGTCTGCAGGGGACTGTTGTGCGAACATCCTGCAAAATCAGTATGTTCCTATGATTCAAAAATCATTATGCCTTACAGAAATTTGCCAAATCCAAATAAACAGAAATAGACATTGTGCCTTTGTTATGGCCACATTTGTATTTATATGCTTGTGTTTCAGCTATTTGAACATTTGTATTACAATTATGCATGTATAATAATGAATGTGAATCATCCGTGCCACAGATTAAAACCTTTCAGCAGTGCCAGTCAGCCCTTTTGACTCTGCAGCTGCAGTCAGAGGTTGTAGCTGATGGGAGAATTTGATTTGTGTCAGTCGCCACTGAAACCTGGCTGCCACTCTGTGTCTTATTGCATCATGTTTATGCACTTCTTGAGGTGGAGAAAATACTGAAGTTGCTCATTAGTAAGGGTTTTCCAAGGCACTGAAATACAGTTCAGCAATTCCATGGTAATCCCAGGGTGTCTGTACCTGATATGGTCAGTTCTTTTGTCCCAAGGATGGAAGTTAACAGAAGGAATATGTGAAACCAAGCAGTCACCCAGTTGTTGAGGATGCTTGTCAACAACATGTAGCTTGGAGGACCAGCAGGCAATTACTGTCTGGCAAAAAGGGCTGTGGTGCTTATCAGCAGCTTGAGAGGAGGGACTGCCATCATCACATGGACAAAAGCCTTTGGGCCCTGTACTGCCATCTCCCTGTTTCATGGATGTGCTCAGAGGAGTGCTTATGGCCAGGGAGCCATATTGCAACAGGGGACATTTCATCTGAACTATCTTTTTCCTCAGCTTTCATTTGTAGTTTCTTGTTGTTTGTCTGCCATCCCGTTGCACGTTTGTCCTTCCCACCTTCTGACTCAGGACAATGCCAAGTGTTCCAGTGGTTTCCTGCAAACCTGATTCCTGCCTTGTTTCCTCTGTGGGAACGTATTCTAGAACATTCTGGCAGAATAGCTGGAGGAAAGAGGCTGCTGCTGAGGAAGCAATAGTGCCACTGAGTGAGGGACAGAGAGATAAGGCTGCTAAAGAATGTAAATTTAACTGTTTTTCTGCTTTCTCCTGATTGTAGCAAGGTGAGTGAGGGGATCAGCACAGACAGAATTTGTTCATACATGCTTTGCACTTGTATGTGACGGAGTAGCACTGAAATCCATCTGAGGGAAAAAGCTTGTAGCTTCATCTCCTTTTGTGAATTACTGGAAATGTTACTTTTGAAAGAGCCTCTTGAGAAACATCATTTTTGTGAGAAACTCAGAGAAGAAACAGTCAGATAATTTTATTCACCGTATTTCAGACAACACAAACAATACATTATGAGATACCACAACAGGATTCAGATTCCATTAGTTATTCATTGGCTAGGATTTAGAAATGATGAGGAGCTGTGTTCTGGATCAAGTCCATTTGAGTCATACATTCTTGTGTCAGTCAGGATAGGACTGCTGTAATTTGGATGCACTGATTTCTCTCTTGAGGTACAGTGCTGTCCTACCCTCCTGCATTTCTTGTTGGAAAGGACTGGTGGGACCACCTGGTGGGCTGACCCTGGCTGGACAACAAGTGCCCACCAAATCTGCTCTATCACTCCCCTCCCCTGCTGGACAGGGGACAGAAAATCTAATGAAAGGCTCATGGATCAGGACAAGGGCAGGGAGAGGTCACTCACTGATTACCGTCACAGGGAAAACAGGGCTGCCTTGGGGAAATGAATTTCGTTTATTGCCAATCACATCAGAGTAAGATAATGAGAAATAAACCCAAATCTCAAAACACCAGTTCTGCAGCCAGGCCTCTGGTTAGGAATCCACATATGCAAGATGTGTTATTAGTGCTCAGCCAACCAGGAGTCTGTGTGTACATTTCACCAAAGAACTGCCCGGGATTTCACCTGACACGAGCTCAGCAGGTCCCGCTGTGGGTGTGCACAGTCCTGTGCTGCAGGAGGGGATCATTTCAGAGCAGGAATGGATTCCAGCACTGCTCATTTGTCACCATCGCGCATTTGGTGTGGTTGTACAACATGTTGTGTCTCTGGCACTGATGGGGGTGAAAGCCCTGCTGGAATGCACAAGGTTCCAGCTGCTTTCAAATAATTCTGCTGTACAAGTGCAACGGGAGAATTTTAGAAGCTTAGATCCATGTTCTACCAATGCAGACCCAAAGTCCCTAAAGCTTCCTAAAAAACATTCAGTGTACAGTGCAGTATATGAGAACAGTGTCAGTTCTTCATATTAATCACAGGGAATTTCTGCATTGTCTCAAAAATATGAAAGATTTTATCATCCTCTTAGGATAGCTTTGCATAATGTAGCATTTAAGTGTCTTTTTGTGGAGATATGATCCAGTTTTCCCTGAGTTCTCATGACTGTACAGGACTTCTGTTTACAAGGCTGAATACTAAATTCCAAAGATGCACCCATGCTATTTTTTTTTTAAATGCACAGTTAGACTACTCATGTTTCCTAGACTAGACTGTCATTGCAGTACTGCCCAGCTCCTGAAGTTTGAATGTCACTTAGTACTTGTGATCTTTATATCAAACTGTTATAAAGTACTTTTTATTCCCTTCTTCCTTCTCCTTTCCTCTGTCTTTCCTTCAATCAGTGCAGGGGAGGGCTGTGACCACATTACCATTAAAAACCACATGCAATTGCATTATAAAAGAACAGTTGAATGGGAAATGCTGTACAGTAAAACTTCTTATCAGTTCCTACTATGAGGTAATGCCTATTTGAAATTCCAAACTGTCTCGGTTTTCAGCTATGTCTTGATTTTGGGAAGGTTTAATTGGGAGGAGCACGATGCATCTGAGTTCTGTTACATTTGGCAGTAATGTGTTCTGAATTTCAGAGCCTGTTTGCAGTCTGATGCAGAAATTATTTTCTCAATACAATCTTGGTACTGTTGAGGAGATATTGATATGCCTGTGGGTCAATACCTACAAAACTAAAAGGCGATCCTTCATTCTTGCCATGGGAAAAAAGCCAGATCTCCCTCAAATTACAAAGGCCTTCTTTGTTTTCTAGGGTTTCAAGAAGCACTTCAGCACTGAGTATTGTCACATGGAGGTGTGTAGGAGTGGGAGGGATGTCAGAAAATCCTTTCCTACTGCTTTAGATGTTAATTACTAAAACCTCTAAAGAGGAGACTTGGGCCATAACTTTTTTTAAAACAAACAAACAAACAAACAACTTTTGGAGGTGCCTCCCATTCTCTCTGAAACTCCTCAGTGAGGGGGTGATGCAAAGCCCTGGTGCCACCACACTGTGTGTCACATCAGCTCAGCATGTGTGAGTCAACTTGTGCCAACATGATGCACAACTGTCATGTTTCACAGTGATGGATTGTTACTGGAAGCAGCATTCCTGTCAGCAAGTAGGGAACCCTTTCTGGGGGAAAAGGAGGAAAGGAGTCTTTCTTTCCATTCCTTCCCTGTTCTATGGCAGAACAAGCTCTTGGCTGCTCACTGGAAGGCTCGTGCCAGTGACCCATCTCAGGAGTGGCACTGTGAGGGTCAGAGCATTCACTGCACTAACAGACTGCCAGGGCCTCCCAGCGGGTCAGCACTGCACTGAGCATCTCTTGGGAATTGCAAGGCACCACACTTGGATCTTTGGCACTCACAACACTGGCTATGGCAGTTGATCCTCTTGCAAGCAAGAGTTAAATCAGGATATTCTGTGAGATGAAGAAACTTATCTCCAAGAAAAGCTGCTGAGCTGATAGCCCAGAAGGATTATTCACTGGGAAACTGTTGATGACAATGGGTTTGGGGTTATTTTTAACCAGAGGTGGAATGCCTCTAATTGTCTCTTTCAGCCCCCATAATTGATTGTTTGCTTTTTTATTCAGCTCAGTGGTTGGGAAGGTGGTACAAGAAGATGGTTTTGCTCATTTGTTACACCTTCTCTGCCTCTTGCTATGGCAGAGCTGTCAGAAGCCAGGGGTTCTGAGGTGCTTGCTTTGAGTGACAGTGTGACATACCACACTGTTGTGTTTTGCTGATCCAACTGCCAAGTTTGGACTGTTCTATTTATTTGTTAATATTTTTATGAAATTATTCTATTTTTCTAATACGTTGTATTTCAAAGTATTTAGGCAGCTGGGCTGATTTTCAAGAGATACTTCAGAAGAGAAAATTATGCCAGAGAATAGAGCTCAACTGTTCCCTACCATCACCCCTTTTATTTCCTATTTGCTCAGGGCAGCAGATTGTAAGAGTTCCCTGCTTCCTGGGGAGAATTAGCCAGTTTGGGGAGATTAAGAATATTATATTGGAATGTATCCTGAAAGACAGTAACAACCTAACAAGCTACAAATTGAAATAATGAGAAAATGTTGTACTGCTGTTTGCAATGGAGACAGTTTCACTGTCTGTCATATTTTCCTAAAAATCTTTTTTTCCAACCATCTTAAAAAAAAAAAAGAAAAAGAAAATAGTATAATCTAAAGCATGCATGGAATTGGAACATGGATGGAGATCCAAGAATGGCAGACTTTGGGATCATTTTAGAAAATTCTTATTCCATGTTGCTGTCTGAGGGCAGGGGAGAGTGAAATGACATTTCCATTGCATTGTCTTTTGTAAGATAATTATTCAACATGCTTTCCCAGGAGAACATCCAGCCCGTTAGTAGCCAGGCATGAGGAGTTGTTATAATAATGAGTGTGCTTTCAGGAATTGATCCTGCTCAGTAACTGTACCTCCAATAGCATCTCAAGGAAGATGGTGTTATGTACTCTTCCAAAAATCAATCATGCTCCTCAAGAGGATTACACAGTAATGAATAACACACCAGAAAGGAAAATCTGGTTTGGTATTTTATGTGGCATTGGAATTTACTAACCTATGGGTTTGTCTTACTTGGGGAAATCATCTGTAGAGTCAGGGGTTCCCTCTGCTCTGAGGCTCATGGGAGGTGGGTTTGGTTGGGATTTCTATTTGGTTTTAGTTTTTTCACTCTTTTATATTTTGAGGAGTGTAGCTGGAGAGAGCCTCTTGATAGGCAGAGTGCTGTGTGGTTCTGCTCCTCATCAGTTTTAGTTCTTAATTGTATCCAAATGTTGGAGAAACCCAGCTCTTACACATCACTTTTTGTGCTTAAAACACTTCCCCAAGAAGATGAATTTCCCAGAATTGCCCAGAGGCAGGAGGCTGACACTCCAGCAGCTCCTGTGAGCTGTTTTATAAGTACCTGCAGAGCAGGCACAGAGTTCTGGGCTGTCCTGCTCCAGTGCACTGGGCAAGGAGTGCCTTAAAACACAAGTGGGATTTTGGGACTGGTCAGAAGTGTGTGAGAGGGATAAAAATCCCTTTGTGTGAGCAACAGAAATGTTAAAGGGGGCTTAGGATTATTCCCTCTGCTCAAAGAAGAGACCTGTTCCTGGCCAGTAAGTGGGATTTGGCCAGCAGGCCCCAGCTGAGGGATGAAGCTGATAGCAGGGCACAGCACCCCCCAGAGTGTTCAGCCCCAGGAAACCTCTCCTGCAGCACAGGTGAGACTTCGTGCATTGCTGTTCTTTCTCCTTCTGGGCCCCACTCTATTTATCCCAAACAGCTTGCTGTGATTCCCTTCTCTTATGTGATTTGCTTTGCTGCTTTGGATTACTATGTTTGAATTCATCAGGGAACCTTTTGAGTGCACTTAGCAAAGTGTCCTCTTTCCAGATGAACCACACCAATTAATCATTGCCACAAAGGCCATTCATATAGATTATATACCAACACTAACTTAAGTTTTGATACAAGCATTTGTCAGAGAATGCCTGCCAGGCCCTGGAATTGCCAATTTTCTCTGCTTTCATCAACTAGAGGAGATGACTATTTTCAGCATTAAAAGCAATATAGGAATAAGCTGATGCTTTTTTCATCTATAAAAGCAAATGGGTTTCAAATTCCACTCTGCTTTCAATGACAGCTGAGATAGCCAGCTTGGGGAGGATTCAATGCAGTTTCTTTTGTACCAATCTGTCAGGCTGTGTCCTCAGGACTCTGGTAATGAACTGTCCAGAGAATTATAGGTGAGATTATGTAAGAGACTTCTAAAAGGCACCCATGGATCTTTCACCCAGCAGGAATGAGGAAAATAGAATTATACAAAATTGTGATATCTTAATATGAGCTTGTTCTCTGCCTTTGATGCCTTTAGACCACCTTGAGGGTCTGTTCTTTCATTGCTGCCTGGAAGAGCTGCTGTGAACTCTCCCACCTGAGTATAACCCTGACACATTCATGGCTTGGAGTGGGGTCTTTGAAAACAGACTTGGGTCTGTCTTCCCATGTCTTTGCCATGCCAAAGATACACTGGCATTTTATAAAGCCTGGACCTGGGCATCATACATTAAATCAGGGGTCCTCAAACTACGGCCTGCGGGCTGGATACGGCCCACCAGGGTCCCCAGTGTGGCCCAACCCCCCCCACCGGGGGTTGAGAGGGTGTCATGGTTTAAGTTAAAACTAAGTAGGAATTTTTCCCTTCCCCCTGCCCATTGTGTGAAAGGGATGTTGGTT
>JAWWLV010000480.1:0-11679 GCA_035041135.1 Platyrinchus mystaceus | reverse complement strand
GCCCTGGCACAGGTTGCCCAGAGAAGCTGTGGCTGCCCCTGGATCCCTGGAAGTGTCCAAGGCCAGGTTGGACGGGCTTGGAGCAACCTGGGCTAGTGGAAGGTGTTCCTGCCCATGGCAGGGTGGTGGAATTAAATGGTCTTTAAGGTTCCTTCCAAACCAGGCCATTCTGTGATTCTATAACTACTCACCTGGCGTGTAATCAGAACCTGCAAAGCAAAGAAATTGCTGTGGCAATCTAACAGGCATCCAAGGCATATTTACAGGCAAATTACAGGTGTTACTCTCCAAATAATCCCCAGAGGAGAGCAGCCACCTTTGGCTTAGTCTAAAACAGCCTTACAGCTTTCTCATTAGGTGTCTAAGGATGGGGACTGGGATAAACTGCTCAAACTACAGTGGCACAAAAGCCATAAAAAAAGGCCGATAAATCTCCTGCTCCTGAATTGTCCATAATTAGCACATTCTCCACCAAACCCACCCTGCACACAGATGTGAACCTGCTGCTGCAGGTGAGAGCAGTGCAGGGCTGGAAATAAACTGACTCACATGGCACCCAGGCACTACACGAGCGATGGTAATGGAGAGAAACCGGCAATAAGTAAAACTTGCTGGTCTTATTAAAACCAGAATATAAAAATTAATTTTTCCTCGATTTGGGAAATAGAGTATCCATTCAAAAGAAAACTTCCAACCTACTCACACCGCTGATGCAAAACAAACCTCTACAAAGCTACTGCTTTTTTTTTTTTTTTCCTGTTTCAGTGGGAAAAATTGGATATTTGATTTTTCTAGCTGAGAGGAGAAAGAAAGAAAAAACACTTTCAATTCTAATATAAATTATTCTAGGACTAATCTTTTCTAAAATACAGAAGTTACCTCTGTATTACTAACTACATTAAAGCCAAATTAATTCATCTATAAAATATGCATATTTTATGTGATCTCTTTAAAAAAAACCCAAAACATGAGGAGCATAGACATAGCCTTTTCTTTTAGCCTCTGTTAAAAAGAAATTAATTAAGGAGTAAAGAGGGGAAAGATTGCTGGAAAATAACACAACTTACCACCTAACACTTATTCAAAGCCATAAATCTGTACAAAAATAGTATGCCCTAGAAATAATTTTCATTTAACCTTCACATAATTTAAACCAGGGGAAAAAGAAAATCTACCTACTAAGATTTCTTTGTATTCCACAGCTTAACTGCATTCCAGGCTGTCACATGCCCAGTCCCAAATGTTTTCTCCAGTTTAAGTTCCTTTCAGAAAGAAAAGCTGAAAAGGTTGAAAACATCATTTTTAGGAATAAGGCTTCCAAACATTTTGAAACACTAAATCTTTTATTAATTTGCATTCTCATGTATGCTGAATAGATACAATCCTCTCAGGGCTGCTCCTAATAAAGGACTTCTGCCCACAGTCCTTTTTGGAGGGAGCCTTTATTACACAGAATTCATTTGTGCTGCATCATGCCAGACATGAACTCACTCTCAGTGCCTGAAAGCTCCTTTACCAAATTTTTGCACGGGGTATGACAACAAGTTGGACAAAAGTTCATGGTCTTATTCACGGTTTTACTCAAAGAACTCTTCCTGGTGTCCACTGACAGCAAAGATTTCTGTTTGTTGTAAAGAAGAATGGGTCACCCAAAGAACAAAAGGAAACCTGCCAATAATTTGCATATAAATGTATTTTCTTTGGCAAGATTGAAATAGTGTATTCATTTAAAATTGTTTAAAGTTTCCCAAAGGACAAGTAAGCAGTTTTATTCTCTAGCTCCATGCAGCATAAGTCATATTTCTACTCCTGGGGATTTTATTCTTCACCTGATACATCACAGCTATTAAATGGATTAGTGCAATGTGTTTTGTTATTCTTCATACAGAATACTGTGGGTCGAGCAAGGTTAGGGCTAAGTCTTAACTTTATATGTCTATTATATACAGCTATACAGTCCCAAGACTACAAGATTAATTCAAAAATCAGGAGAAACAGAAGGTGGCAATGGCAAATTTTTTCTCACTGGAGAAGGCAGATGACGGAAGGTGTGGTTGGATGCTGTTTCAGAGTCACTTCATTGCAAGCATAAGAAATGTTTCTTACCTTCTGGTGTAAATGTAACAAAGAATGGCATGTAAATCAATCCTTTGTACCAGATGTGCATTATTTCACTTATGCAGGCACAGCTTTACACACTCACACACATCACCTGACTTTTGAGATCCCTGAGTCTGTTGTGGTAAACTTGACACAGATCATGCTGCCCTAAATTCATTTCTGTGGTGAATGGTTCAGTCTTTTCCTGAATAAAACCATATTTTATGTGAATTCTGATTTTTTTTTTTGAGCCAATACAGTGTCATACTTTACTTTTTGGGTGGCTTGATGGGTTTCCAGTTTTTAGCTGTTCTGTCATGGTGGTTTGGGGCTTTTTCATGTTTACTTTTTTTACCTGACCATTACCTGACTAAAGCAGATGCATAGCAAGAAAAAAACAAACAAACAAAAACCAAACAAAACCAAACAGACAAACAAAAAAAAAAAACAAAAAAACCCCACACCAAAATGGATACATAACAATAACATCAAATATTAAACCACTTCTATCACAGTTAACATAATTTGATTCCTAGTTAACTATTCACAAAACTATTTACAAAAAAAATTAGACATTTTTCTAATTGCTGTACTTTAAGTATTCCCAAAATGCACCCAAACAATTCCTGTACCCATGTTAAACATATTCTCAAATTTCTGTTTATTGATACTTTTAGGAATGTACATCTTTTCACTGCTGACACATTTATAAGACTTATTTAAAAGCTTAAAAAGCTGCTTGCTGCTTTTGAATACCTGCTATTCAACAAGAAAGTCTGATAAAAATATTATAGAAATATAAGAAAAAGAAGTTCTTTTTCATGCAGTTTCACTTAATGGTTACTGACAAGGAGGAAAATATACAAAAGATCTTGCAAATCCTCTACCCAAACAAATTGAGGGACCATAATAAAAAGCATATTTCAATAGCATTAAGCTTAATGTTCTTTCTTCCCTGACACCTCTTTAGAATTCACGTTTTAGAAATCAGAATACATAATCTCAGCTTCTAAAAACTCCTCAGAATTCTTATGAGCTGATTTATGTCCAGTAGCACATGCCTTGATTTAGTAATGCTCTTGTAGAAGTGGCCTATTACTCTGCAGGAGCATCAGGTGTAGAAAGCCAAATTATGCGTATTTTTAGAAGTTTTAGTGCTTTCTAAAACGAAAAATGCACCTGCATTTGAAAATTGATGTCCTTGCCAAAAGCAGTATTTAAAAAGGACTGTTACTACTACATTCCACTCCCAAAAAAATATTTGACAATTTTTGCAGAGAGAAAAATGCAACCAGTCTGTGTTTTCAGACTAGAAATCTGACAGGTTTCCTTTAACATTGGAATTCCCTTTCTGCATAAAGTATGGCGTGTGGTTAAACAACAAAGGGATAGAACTGAGCAATTTTTGAGCCTCTTGCTTTTCTGGTTTCTGTCACTGAAGGAATATGATCCATCTTTTCAATATTCCACAATCTCAAAGTAGAATCCTGAGAAAAAGATGCCATATTGTATATTACCAAAAGAGGGATTTACATTATTTCCATAAGGATGAAATCTTATCTCAGATGAGCACTCTCAGTATGAGAGCTAAACTCTCTCACAATTACACACCATGTCTTTGGAAACAATCGGCAGCAATCTGAAACTGCCCACATGTTTTAAAATAAAAAATAAACATACTTAGAAAATTCGCCTTAAAAATTTTCTGTAATTCCTTGAGGTAAATACTGATTGCAACTCAGCACTTTTGTGAGCAACTTGACCATTGGTCAATTTCATTAAAAAAATAAAAGCTGAAAACTAAAACTATTTTCACTTCTATTTAGAAGCTGGATCCCAAAACCACATCAGGAATTCATAGTTACCTTCAGGGAATCATAGAATGGGTTGGAAGGGACCTTAAAGACCATCTAATTCCTCCTATTCACGTGGGCAGGGACACCTTCCATTATCCCAGGTTGCTCCAAGCCCCGTCCAACCTGGCCTTGGACACTTCCAGGGATGGGGCAGCCACAGCTTCTCTGGGCAACCTGTGCCAGGACCTCCCACCCTCACAGGGAACAATTTTTGTTCCTAATATCTAATCTAAACCTACTTTCTTTCATTTTGGAGGCACTCCCCCTTGTCCTGTCCCACATGCTCTCATAAATAGTTTCTCTCCATTTCTTGTTTTTCCTAATCATAGCATCTGTCACCCAGTCCCACTGACCCTACACTAAAGCAAAATTTACTTCTATCACCAGGAAAAAAGCCTTTATTATTTTCAGTATAACATAAACAACTATTTGTACCATACACCCAGTGAAAAAAGCAGTCAGAAAATTCTTACCTGACTGCTTCGTGTCCACTCAAGCTAAAATGCTGCTGGGAAGTTCATGTTTCCCTGAAAGCATCAGCTGTTCCCATCCCTGGTAAGCAGCACACACAATGACAGCCACACAGCTTCTCTGGGTTTAAGCTCCATTTAAGCATAGGTATTTTCTACTTTTTTAACAATTTAATGAGGAAATGTTAAGAGAGAGTTGGCTCAGTACCTAAAAAAAAAAAAATTTTGAGGCTGTTGATTGTGTGAGAACAGAGAGAAGAGCTATGGGAACAGACAGTGGCTTCCCCCCATTTTAAGGGAATGGACCCCGTTCTGGAAGCAGTCCAGGCCAAGCAGCTGTGTTGGATACCCTCATTCTGACAACAGCAGCACAGCTGGTTTCAGGTTAACAGCATTCAGTTGGATTAAGAATAGAAACAAAATACAAAATGTATTATTTACTCCAGGTGGGAGGCTACCCAAACGTGAATGGTATTAACAGATAAAATTCCTACAGTTTAGGAAGGCACGGTGTCATTTTGATAGGCAAATGCCACACCTCAGAAATAAAATAACAAGATGAACATCTATTTTTCCAGCACAGAGTAGTCAAACACGCATACATAAGACATGGGTTTTGTAGCAGAATCTTTAAAACATGTTTTTAAATTTAGTTAGGAGCCCAGAATATAATTATACCAAAGCACAGATACTAAACTGGAGTTCTCCATAGTTACAAAGATATCAACATTTAAACAGATGCCTTCTTTTTTTATGGGAACCCAAGTTAGCTACAGGGGTTGCTGTGAGCAGGGAAATTTGGAGTAGCAGTATTAGATTCTGGAGGGTAGGTCAGTTTACTTTTAAGGTAATGGTTGGGAGGCACAGGATTAGGAGCTCTCCTGTGTAAAGATGAGATTTTTACATGTGACAGCAGTTGAAAGCTGTTTTAAAGCCAAGGTTTTGAAGGAAAGTGGTCTTTTCTGAGCTCCTCCAGGGGGGAATGTCCATGAGTGTTTAACTAACCCTTGAATAGCATATGCAGAAAGTAAAAAAAAAAAAAAAAAGGTCAAATAATGCTGAGTTACACATCTGGTGCGAGATGGAGAGGCAGGATGAGCTCTGGGTGGGACCCCAGAGGGACAAGAGGCCGTGAACCTTTACATGACAAAGGGCACGGAGAGCGGTGGCACAGCCGGGTGAGGGACTCTGGGACACAGCAGGAGCTCGACAGAAGAGCCGAGACTTAGGGGGTATAAAAGCCATGGGGTCCTTTGTTTGGGGTCCCTCCTCGGAGGCACCGCCTCGAGATGTTTCTGTGTTACTGAGCCGTGGATAAATGGCTTTATGGAACGAGACATCTGAGAGCGCTGCGGGAAGCCTGGGGTGGAATGGGTGAGGAAACCTGGTGTGACTGTGACTGTGAGTGGGGTGTGGGGAGCCAGACGGGTCCCAGTCCCACCCCCAGACTGTCACTGCTGGGACCGGAGCCCCTGTGAAGGGTGGGACTGGGACTGCCAGGGACAGTGAATGGTCACACTGCACAGGTTCCTCAACAGCTAAACCTCTATTTTCCCAAGATAGGAAAGACTCAAGGCTGCAAATCTGAACTCTGACATTGCTTGAATTCTCTGAAATTGATAATTGCAAAATACATGTACATAACTTTACAAAAGCTTTACAAATGCTTCTCTTTGACCCACGCCTGATCATTAGCTCAAGTCTGTCTGATTATTTCCACTAAAATAAGAAATTAATTAAAGGCATCATAATACAATAGGAGTTATTTGCAAAAAATAAAGTCACAGTGGCACAAAAACCACTAATGAGAATTGGAGTGTCTTTTTAATCCAGGTATTACTTACCACCTCAGCTTCTGGGTGCTATTACCATGGATATAGGAGGAAAAAGGTGGCCTAGCTCTAAACAGGGATAATTCGTTTACAGAACTGTCCACCTGGAAAAGTGCTTGGGCCACACCCCCATCACTCTGAGCACTAATTGCCCAGGGAACTGAGCTAAGCTTGACAACCCCAACACCAATATTAATTTTTTTGTATGTCTCCCCTCAGTGTTCTGGTTTCTGTGGACAGCAGCAAGCACGCAAACATACAGATATACAAGAACTTGGCATTTCAAAATAAATATATGTGCTATCCAGGATCTTGCTACTTGCTGGAAGAAACTCCTAAAACATAGGTTCAACTGCAATATAATCCTTAAATGAGCTTGTTCATCAAAAGAGAAACGTAATAGCTTACTAACAACTGGCTTGACAATGATAATGTCTTCGTAGCTAACTGTATGAAAATATACTGTTCTTCACACAAATCCAGAATATATTCCTGCCTGTACCTAAAAAGGATGGGCAAGGATATTTGCCAGTTAATGGAATGCTTTAAAAACCAGCAATACATTTTACACCTCATCAAATTAGTCACTAAATAAGAGCTCAGTACCTCTAAGTTTAGCTTTTTACAACCTGTTTCTGTATAGTTATAGTCTATTATACACACCAGATACAAGTGATGCTGAAATGTAAAATCTGAGCACTGTTTTTAGCTTTGCTTTGTCATGCAGACTAATAAAAAAAGATCCTTCTTACAGTAAGTCAAGACTTTGTAAAAGAAACTTAAATAATGAGCTATTAGTCGTGCCCTTTCAAGACAGCAGAAGTTCCTTTTGGCCACTTGTTAACATTCTTAATTTTGTACATATTAACACATAAATTTGGCAAACACACAACTAAATGGGGAAAAAAATCCATTAAAATTTTATTGACTTGAAAATTTAAGGAGATCTCTTGTTCAAAAATTAGAATACTGATAATACTTTCAGAATTGTTAGTCCAACTGTGAATAAAAACAAAGGAGAGTTTGGTGTGGAAAGCATGCTTTCAGATTCAATATTCACAGGCCTATTTGCATGTGCATGTCTCCAAGCCACAGGTACCCTTTTCCCCACCGGGCTGCTACTGAGCTACTTGTCTCATTCCACCACAACAGTGGTTTGCAGGAACACTGATTTCATGTTGTGGAGGGCCCAGGAGTTGTCTCTGGTCTTACTTAGGACTGTAAGAAATGACCCCCCACTACTGCACCTGGACACAGGTAAACTGAGGAGTCTGATTGTTCCTCCTATTCACCCATGCATCCAAGAGACATGAAGAGACATTAAAGAGTCAGATACCAAATTGCCTTGATGCAGAATGACAAATGTCATCTGTTCTGAACATGGTAGTTCATGTGCCCCTTCCCAGGAGCTGAGAACATCCATGACATTTTTAGAAGCGTATTACTACCATACGTTGTCCTAAAATATGCATTTTCCTAATTATACATTTTATACACCTTTTCCTAATTATTGCAGATCAGGACAGTATTTACTGAAAGAGGTTTTTTTCAACTAACTTAGGTTAAGAGAATACCCACAAGTGCCAAGTTAATCTTCTAACATAGTGCTGTGCTTTTTACTCTGTTATGATCTTTTTATTATACTTTTTAATGGATACATCAATTAATCAAGTGTTCCAGTAGCCTGATTAAGACAGAACTCAGACCATCAACTTCAATTTAATTATTTACAGGGTCATCACTTTCTCATAATTAAACATGTTATCCTGCAAGTGATGAATTAATTACCTACATGATTAGCGTGGTCACTGGTGGTTTATCTGAGATGTCCTATACATAGATATTGAGATACATCACCCACTAATATTAAGATAACTCACCTTCTTGGCTAAAAAGAATCCTCATGTCCTTCATTCAAGGAAGCAGGTTCATGACATTGAAGTTCTCCTGTCTTTATATCCCATATTTTAAGCCTGCTTTTTAAGGATGCTGTGCACAAGTAATGACCATCAGCAGCAAAGCAGCACCCTGAGATGTCACTGAAACACAGATGAGGAACACAGGGAGAGTGAGCTTTTGTAACCTAATGGTTACAAAACCTGCAACTCAGAGATCCCTGTCTCCAGCCAGCAAAGCATCACGAGCATATTCTGAATTTTAACCATACTAATGGTCCTGTGAACTGCCTGGAGCTGCTTAAAACCTCACAGCCAGCACGGGCTTAAATCCCTTATTGGATTAGGTCATTTTGCAGGACTGAACCCAAGCTATTATGGGACAAATGACCAGGTGGGGTATTTTTGTTGAATGTAGCTTAAACAAGAAATTGTTCAGCAGCTACAACACACTCACATTTTAATAAATTACAAATTAAAAAAAAAAGCCATTTTTCATTAAATAAAGAGCATCCACTTATCTCTATGCATAAATTTCAACTCAAACGTTCAGAGGAAAAAGATTAAACAATTTTAGATCAAAGTCTAAATTTGGAAGCAGTCAGAAAAGAAATCTGGATGTTTCAGAGCTGAGTGAGGACTCCAATGCTTCCTGACATCTACAGAGAGGGAAAGATTATGAGCATTTCTTATAGGAAACAATGCTGTAGTCACTGCGACTTCAAAGAAACATTACAATGTTCCAGACTGAATTTCTCCTCCAAAGTAATTCCTAATTCCTCAAAGACAATTTCATTCCAGTGTCTAAAGGCAGACTGTCTTTGATTATTGCTTTAAGAATGCAGAGCTGAATTGGTTGGGTTTATTTAATGCCATCGACACTTTTAACAGCTGATTTGACATCTCTGCTGCTGCAAACTTAAAATGGTAACAATGCCTTAAATTGACATAACCTGTTCCTGAACTGCAGACTTCAGAGGGAGTTTATCAGGTGAAGGCTCAGGAGATGGTGCTGAGCAAAGCTTCTGGCACTGGGCATGACTTTCTCTAGGAAAAACGACCTGGAGAAACAACCTCTGATCTCCTGATGGTGTCACCTGACAGAGACAGTTCTAATCATTACAATCCATTTGTTGCATTTCTTATTTTTAAATCGGAATGACTTTACCATCAGGCTCTGATTCACTGTAGCTAACTTGACATTTATCAGACTGCTTGATTATTTTGGGGCCAGTTCTTAAGGAATGCCAAAGTCCCTGACCTGAGTGGAAGCTTCACAAAACTGAGGTCTCAGTAGCAAAATTACCTTCAAAGGGAAATTATTGTTAAAAAAAAAAAAATCACTCTTGGTCTAATTTTGGCCCATTATCTCATTTTTGTAAGCCTATGCTGAGGAACCCTGGGTGTAATGTCTTACAGATGAATCTCTTTTACCTTTCTCAAGTAAGTATATTCTAACTGAATTAATTAATTTCCTCAATTTTTTGGCAAGAAATTAAAATAAAAATAATCAAGAGCTGCATAAATGAGATGCAAAAGTCATAAGTCTTACCTTGGAGATGTGCCACTACTGTTGCACAGACTGCAGCAAAAACATCCCTGGTATATTCTTTGTCTCAGATACCCCAGACCTCCCATAACAAGAAATGTTACATGAAGTTACAAAGCATCCATGTTCTACTGTCCCCTAAAGAGAAAATAAAAGGTTTTAGAAACATGCTTGAGGGTTTGAGAGAGTTTTACAGCAGACTTTCTATAACCTATAAGCAGATTCAGAAGGAAGGCCTTAATCCTTTGTTTTGGTAAAAGCTGATGGATGTCTTTATATACAATTTTTCTATTTTTGCATCAGTAATAAACTTAGAATTAGACAAGGCCGCCCTGTTCAGATCTTACAATGTTAATTTAATCAATCTTAAAGGTCTCTTCTGAGACTGGCTATTATCATACCCATTTATATGCAAAAAAAAAAGGGAGATATGTTCAGACTTACCTGAGATCAAACAATTAGCAGCAGCAAAACTAGGACTAAAATCAAGCCTATTTACACTGACTATATTTCATTGTGCTAACAAAGAATGTTATATTTTCTTGTTTATCAATAACAAAGCAATAAATAAGAACTTTGCAGTTGTCCCTTCTGCCAGATGCATTCAAAAGGATACCTACAAGTATTTTTCCTGTTCCCATACCCCAAGCCTTGACAGTGTTATCACATGGTGATGTTACCACTCTAAAAATTACATTAATGAAAAACAGCAAATCAGTGTTTTCACTTAAAAGAAGATATTTAAAAAATAAACAACAACATTTAATCCTGACAATGATTTGACATTCTCACACCCCCTAATTCAGAACAGATTCCTAAGGGCTACAGCAAAAATTACTGCACAGCTTAGCTGAAAAAGGGATTATTTAAATTTCAGTGAGAAAGTAATAATAAAAATGTCATGTGCATAACTTGCAGTGCAAGCAGTCAATGACATCATTACAGTACATTTAATTACTTCTAACATTAGAATAAATCTAAAGCCATTATGATGTCTTTTCTATAATGAATGTGTTCTTGTCAGTGGGTTCTTTTTGATTTTCAGTGTTATGTTGCTGGGTAACCCCCTACCACAAACCCTGCTCTGCACAAACACTAAGCTCCATTAGACGTCAAAGCTGTTCAATAAAGTTTACTAAAACTGGCAGGTTTCCACTAAATGGGGGCTCAAATCTTTTTCCCTCACATGGTTTTATTAAAATATTCCCAAATATCTAAAGTAATATTTATATTGAAAGTCACTAGATGTGAGAAACATTTTAGTACCATTTTGGCTTCTTATTTTTAGGAAGTTCATAAACTGTCACTTTTATATATTTCATCTGAGAAATTTGATGCCTTAACATTCTAACAACTAAAAATACAACTATATTACTAAAAACCTCTTTATTTTCCCCATATGTGTGTAAATTCTGTAACCAACACAATCTCTGCTCCTAAACAGAAACACATAAAGCAAAAGACCACACAAAGTTTATGAACTGGCGGCATTTTTGATTGGAAAGTTGTTTCCAGGGCTGTTCACAAAGGTATTTTACCTTTAATTGCTGTTCAGCAATTTTTCAAAATAAACACAGTTGCAATGGGTATGTGTACTACTCAGTGATCAAAAAACTAATCAGTTAAGACTACAGTCTGACAAAAATTGATTTAATCTATGACTTAGTGACAAAATATGGAAGAAATAGTATCCCTGGAGGCACTGCATGACCTACTTAACCAAATGTTAATATATGCTGCAGTTATTTTAATTATTATGTCCACAGATTGACACTGGATCAAGTTGCATTTCCTCTTTATTTGATGAGACAGGCTCAGTGGAAAGGCCACAGAATACAGAGAAACATTAGAGACAGAAGAGAACTTCTCTGAAGGTATAAATCTCACTGACAAACCACCCCCTGAACTTTGGCTAATTCAGTATTGTTCTTTTAAACAAGTGATATATATTTATTTATCTCCTTCAGAACACATGGC
>JAWWLV010000478.1:0-11733 GCA_035041135.1 Platyrinchus mystaceus | reverse complement strand
AGAAAGAGCAATATTAGTATTACTGGAGTGTAAAGACATATTTAATGACCCTTTCACAAATATAATTTCTGGATTTACGATTTTTATATTTCTTGACAAATGTAATTTCCCCTAGAATTAAATACCTAGTCTGTTGAAAATTGCAAGTAACGTTGCAACTATACACATGAACTCACATTTTTTGATGTCCTCAATATTTGTGTGACAGATTTCAAAATCAGGTGCTACTACATCTTTGCTGTGGTAAATATCTTGTAATGTTCCTAAGTCATTAAACATCAACATGTTTTTTGGAAAGGTATTTCCTCTGCTTTTAATAATAATTTCTAAATATTTTTTTCCTACTAAAAAATATACAAAAAGTTGCTTTCTGATTCAGGTAGAATATTAATATAGGATTTCTAAATTTTCTTTGGAGATTATGCTGTCTGCTTGTCCCTTTCTATTACCAGACCAGTTTATGCTTCCCCTCACAAGGGTAAGTGGTATCAAAAATGACTGGCAAACTAAAGATTCACCTACTTTCTGTTTTAGTAGTTTTGAAAGCACGTTTAATACAGTCTAAATTTGGTCAATTTCTGAAGGAGCTGGAGATAGTAGTGAGCCATCTCTAAGTGATCCAGTTATATTGACAGTTGCAATTCTGTTTCACAGGTTGTAGAGATGGAGCTGACGGCCTTGAAGCACTTGGCTGGTTAACTAGCTCTAACCTCCATTCTGCAATAATCAGTTCCCTCTCTGAAGTGCAGGATGTTCTTAGCAAACCAGGTACTTTTAAAAGTATATTTTTGTAATAGAAATATTAAAAAAAAAACCAAACCACACACACACACACAACCCACAAACAACAACAACAACAACAAAAAAACACCAACCAACCAACCAAAAAAACCCTCACCAAACAACCCCCAGGTGATTACATAATTTCTAATTTCAGGATTTTAGGTAAACTATTCTGGATTATATCTCTGAAGAGCTGTAATGCTAGAATAGATTAACTTTATTTCATTGGCAATATTTTATTCAGTATACAGTCATGAAGGCAGAAGGCTTCATAGAGCTTATTTGCAGTGAGAACTGATATAAGCTCCCTTGGTTCATCTGCACTGTTGCCATCCCTGGTTCTTTGTTAACTTTTGCTTTAAAGCCCCAGCATTTCTGTCACAGAGTAAAGGATGTTGAAGGAGGGATAATTTATGTGAATAAAGGGAAGTAGCAGGACAGATAAGGTGACACATTTCCCAGAGGGCTAAAGAGTAAACTGGTACTAGAAGACTGCCACTGAATCAAGTGTGTTTTGATTCAGTTACAGATGTTTTCTTCTCTGATCACGTTCCTTTCAGTAACTTGAATTTATGTCCTTACAAAGCAAAGTTTGAACTGTTTCAGATTCAACATTCTGTGTTTCAGAATATTTACAGGGTTCATACTGTGTATAATTGAAAGGGAATTGCATATTACACCGACAGAAACCAAAAAACCTACTTGATGTTTCTTTTTTGTTGTTGTTTCTTAAAGATCCAAGCTCCTGGCTTTCTGGAAACTCACTTATAAATGCAGCCAGGAACTCCTTTTCAAAACTTATGGACAAGCTGAACTTAATGCTGGGGATGGTTCCACTAAACTACCACAGGTGCATCACTTACCTGGAGAAGGACTCCTTGATACAGAGGCTGGCTTGTGGACTTCTCAGAATAAATACTCAGGCCCTGGAAGCTGGATTGCATGACAGGCTGCCCAGTATGGTAAGCATATTTATAGTGCTACTTCATGGAAGCAGAAGGGTCACAAGCGTAGGTGTTACAGTGAATCTCTCTTGATAGTACCATTAATGGTGTTTCAGATTGTTTGAATCCATTGCAATGAAGTCAACAATATGGACAATCAGAAGTTGATTTGTAACACCTGGAAGTGTTAGGGCATGAATAGATCTTTTACTGTGAAAGGATTTTTAGAAGAGGCTTAGTGTACGCAAATAAACGATTTTTTTCAAGTTCCATTAGAATTGTATTTGCTTATAACAACAAACTTGCTTTTGGTTTAACTGTTAAGGTTCTTTTTTTAAAAACTATTTTCTACTTTCCCATGTTTACCATGAGAAGGTAACCTTCTTCCCTTTAATCAAAATGGAAGGATAAACTCTTTCTCTCATATTCTGTCTTTTATTGAGGGCTTTAGGTGAAAACAGTACTTCCCTGTAAACGGAACTTTCAGTAACCCTCAGTCAGTGAAACAGGTTCATGTTTCTGCACTTCGAGTGTCTTTTAGAGGCAGAAGACAAAAATGCTTTGTCTTTATTTTCTTGGTGTTAGCTGTGATTTATTTTATTGCTGAAATAGCACATTTTACAGCACATCAATTTGTTTCTGTTGCCAACAGAGAAATGTAGCAACCTTGCAGCAGCTGGTGTTTGAACTCACACGAAGACTTCATACGGCAGAGGCAGAGTGCCGCTCACTGGGACTGGAACTTGAAGAATTCAAATGGAGTTTCAATGAGATGAAAAAGGATGCTGAAAAAGCCAGGAGCCTCCAAGAGCAATTAAATACATTACAGCATGTAAGCATATTTGATTTCGAGATCGCCTTGCTCATTGGAGAACCTCCCTTTTACACTTTTTTTTGCTTTGCGTTCCTTTGAAAAACAAGTATAAAATCTAGTCCTGACAGAATTTTCCAGAAAACTTACCACGTGTCACTAAACTAAAAGTCAGATGTATTTAGACATATCTCCTTTCCACTGGAGTTTCTTTTTGATTTGTAGAAGGAGACATTCTGTGCAAATGACATGTTTGGTTCTTCAGCAACCCAGGTTTTCTTCCATTTGTTGAAAATGTTGATGTGATTTATAAAACCTAAAAGAATTTATAGATTTCACTTCAGCAGAGTAAAGTCAGTTGGAATGAGGGTACTCAATAAGTGTGTTTATGAGAAGTTCATAAAATATAAATACAGCCATTTAAACTTTGCATGGATATAGCTGACTGTTATGATAGACATTTTACTGTGTCTTTGACTGTGAGTTATACCCTGAGATAGTTTACAGAAATTTTAGTGGGGCTGTTTCCTTGAGGGAGTAAGTTTATGGCAGAGAAAAAAAACCAACCCTCTTCTACCTTCTCAGTGCACCAAATTCCCCCGAGTCTTAGCTGTTGATTGCTTTACTCAAACACCATGAGTTCACTACCCTGCAAAGACCACTGTCTGACAGGAATGAGAAGAGTCAACAAAAAAGTTTACTTAACTAGTTGAAGCCACCAGAGAGTGAGTAATGGATGAGGTGCTTGCAGGACTAATGCCATTTGATGAGCTGTTGCTTTGATCCCTGTCATACTTACGGAACTGTGCCTTCAGTCCTTCTTGGAAGGGAGGAAACCTGTCTTCCTTTAGCATGCTGGAGGTTCTCTAAGCACCTTTCCTCCCATGCTTATTTTCTATAGGCTGAATTCAGAACTGGGCTCACATTTGAGCTTTCTGAAAAAGTGAATGGGTATGGTTCCTTAGTCATGCTCTACAGGGGCACAGCGTAACTGAAACAGTTGTGTCCCCGAATGAGCAGTGTTTTCCATGGCTGTGCCCCGTTTTGACCCTGAAGCCTAGGTGGTAGACCTTTCAGAGTGTCCCAACCTAAACACTACCAAGCAGAGAATGTTTACTAGATGATGTTGCACCCGTTCTCCTTCCTGTTCCTATCTGAAAAAATCTTTGTTTGTTTGTTTTTCTCCAATGAAGAAGGTTATAGGTGATCATCGTCAGTTTTGTTCTTAAGGAGATTTATTACTGTACCATTCTGGGATAGTTAGGTGAAATTGTCTTAGACTGTCAATTCAAATTTAGATCATCATTCAAATGCACATGATTTTACTTGAAAAACTATTCCTTCTTTCTGGAACAGTTTTGGAAGGAGAGAAAAAGTCCAAGAAAGTGTTCACAGGGGTTAACAAGATATGCACTAAAATGTTGGACATTGATCTGTATATATTTCCTTCTAAATATTGATGTTTTGCAAGCTAGAGTGCTAATTTGGATAGAATAATGAATGCCTAATTTTTACAGTACCCTGTATGCTCTTTAGAAAAAATACAGTTAATAAACTAGTCTGTGGTTTTATTGTTCAATAACCTGTCTTCATGTTAAAAAACCTAACTATTAATCTTTACTATGCATTTGTATTAGAATTTGATAAGTTTGCAAGTGGAACTCGGAAATTCAGGCAGGTAAACCAGTGAATATAGTTACACAACCATATACAATTTATTTCTCTTTTCAGAGAATGATCACCCAAGACAATATACATGAACAATTAAATAACGCTTTAGAGCGTGAGCATGAGGCAAAAATGCTTTTAGCTGAACAGGAGCAACGGCTAACTGCGTTAAATGATAAACTACAAAAGCTCTCCAGTGAAACAGCAGATAGAGACAAAGACCTAAGCCTATCCATAAGGGTAAGATTATTCTTCTGAAATAGTCACCAGAAATTTACCTCTTGTTAACATTGCATGTCTTGTGCAAATAAAATTACAGGAGAAAATGAACAGTTATTACTCAATCTGTCAGAATTTTTGGGTATTCAGAAAAGATTTTAAATTTTTGTTTGTTTGTGTGGTTTTTTTTGGTGTGTTTGTGGGGGGGTGGGTTTGTTTGTTTGTTTTTGTTTGGGTTTTTTTTTTTTTTTTTTTTTCCTTTGAGCTCTAGGTGTTGTGGTTTTTAAAACTGAAGAAAAAGACTTCATGAACTTTTTTCTCACTCACAACTTACAAAATCCCAGCTTTTTTTGTGCCTTTATTAGTGACAGGCAGAAAGGGTCTCTGCCTGTGCCCTGGCACTCCAACTGACAGACTCTTTTCTCTTAGCTAATCGAGTTTTGTGGCTCAGAATACTATTTTAGTTTGTTTGTTTGTTTATTTGTGGGTGGGGTGTCTTTTTTTTTTTTTTCCTAGATATTATTTTTCAGCACAGTGGAACAATCTAATCTTTAATAATCAATCTTGACCTTGTAAAACAGTGTTCTAATTCTTGCTTTGAATTCTTTATTCAGTTTTTAAAGACATAAGAAGGGGAAAAATATATTAGCTATTTTTAGTTTTGATAGCTTATTTTTAAACTTATTCACGCTCAGCAGCTATCAGTAAGGAGGTATTTTGATATTCATCTACTTTCATAAAGTAGGCTTGTTAAAGGAATAATACTTAATTTCTTCACTTTATCAGTTCAAATTTTCATCCTGCATATTTTTATCTTCTTGATGGCCTATACCATAGAAACATCCAATGTAGCTCATCACTTTCAAGGTCAACTGGGACTAAGCAACTATTTTACACTACTTTTTTTTATTAGATGAGGTAAATCAGTAGCTCTGCTCTGTATTTGAAAAGAAACTTTTACACAAATGCTAAATGGTTATCTATGCCAGACAGAATTTTTACTCCTGTTACAAGATGGTGTTGCGTTAAGAGACCCCAGAGAAAAAAACTCCAGACCAATTCAGTGTAGGAGATAAGATAAAGAGAGTAGGTCCTTTAATCTCAGGCCTAAGGCCCAATGAATACACATGACACGTGCCCCTTTTGACAGTGGTTCTATGATTTTATAATAAGGTCCATCAAATCCCAGTTCTGCCCCTCGACACATCCCTTCGGGAATTGGGTTTGGGGTCTTTGGGACCCCTTCTTCCTCATCTTCATCTTCTTTGCAGCACGTCCAGTCCTTAGAGTTCCTCCAAAGTTCTGGGCCTGAAAGTCGCTGTGTCTGTGTGATACCTTCTGGTCCAAGCTTTAGGGTGTTTTTCTACAATTCTACCTTGAAAAGAAGACTAAACACACTAACGGAATTTAGAGGGATTGATATGGAGTGGGGTAGTAGGATTGGGTATGTGTAAACACTATGTTAAGGGTAAGGGATATAATACAGCTACATTAAAATCTACATTCACTACACAACTACTTCTAAAATTTACAAAAGTTAAAAACCCAAAAAGCTCAGAGGCATCACTGGTCTTAATCCAGTAAATTTTTTTTTCTTCCTAATGACAGTCATTGTGTGTATATTTACTTTCTTTTAGAGATGTTAGTACCTGCAATAAAACCGATCTATTTTTAAATTTATGAAGCCAGTCATATAAATTGTTCATGAATTTCGAGTTCAATATACATTAAATCATGTAACTGACACTGATATAATCCAAAATAGTCTTCAGTACATGTTTTAGAAGAAGATACCCTAAATTTTGGACTTGTTTACTGTGCTGATTTTAGTGAGGCTGCCACTGATTTACAACAGCATAAGCCAGAAAAGAATCTCATCCAAATGCTTTGAAAACACACATGGAGAAATATTTTCTGATATAAAGTTTAACATTTTTATTTGCACTAACTATTTCATTAAAATCATCATATGCACATTCTCTGTTCAGAGAGTGTACTGTCCTTTGCTAAACGCACACATCTAAATCCATTAAATTTGGGTGGATTTTGGGATTTCTAGGCTTGTTAGAAATGAAACTTTTCCTGAGCAGCCTTGCTGCTCATGGGTGGATTTCAGGTGAAGGCGGTAGAGAATTTTCTGCCTTTTGTTCCTTTTCCTCCTCTTGCATTTATAGCCACATGTTTTCCCTGAAAAATAATTTCCATTATTTATATGTTTTCTCTTATTACTACTATTGCACACACTAAAAGTTTTGTTTGGTTTTACTTTGAAGCTGAGTGGCATGTGAACATAGGATGTCTGTTCTGGAAGGGGTGTTATTACATGGAATTATTCAAGAAAAGCTACTGTGTTTAAATTACTAGGCTCTTTAACTTGAGAGTACACACTGCTCTATGGCTTCATAAAGCATTTTTAACCATACTTTGCTAAACATCATTTTTAACCATACTTTGCTAAACATTTTGACCTAATGCAACTGAAAAATGCATTCCTTTCTTGTTGATCAGAGTAGATTTTCTCGTGAGAACAAATGTTTGCATCATAGCAAAGTGATGTTAAACATAGCCTAAGTCTTTAAGGCACTGTAATCCAGGCTGAACCATTGCAGGTGAAATGCCTGTGGCAGCTAAACTTACTTAGATATCTGAGATCTATGTTTTAGACCGTTGTCTAGACATACAGACATTGTGACAGCAAGTGGCATTATGTGAGTGCCTACAATCACTTTCTTTACTAAAGCATATCTGTACATAGGCAAGATACTAAAGCATATCTGTACATAGGCAAGATACTAAAAACTGAGGGTTCTAAGTCAGTAACGGTTTTATGAATTCTCTAGCAAAAACTTAGTATGCAATGGTCCAAATCTACTTCAGAGTCAGTTAGTTTTCCACTTTGGTTAACCAGCAGTGGCATAAAATGAAGTTAATTAATTGGGCTGACAAGTAACTCTGCTTTCTATCTGCTTTCAGAGTCTCCCAGAGACAGCAACAGATATGAGAAGAAAAGACCGAGTTCTGAACTACCAAAAGAGACTTCTTACTGAAATGGAGCAGGACAGGCGTCAACTGCAAGAGAGTGTCCAAAATGCAGAGCGTGCCCTGCTCACAGCAGAGAAGTGAGCACTGGGACCTTGGGGACATCCCTTAAACCAGACAAAACATCTATTCCTACTTTCATGTGCAGGGTTTTAGCCTTGGCTAATGTGATGCTAGAAGACAAATGTACATCTGCCTATCTTTGAAATTCAGGGATAATCTTCTAAAATGAAAACTGTTAGTTCAAAATGATGATATGTTTTCTGTAGTTATCCCATAATAATGCTCCAGATTCTGAGTAGTATGGGCATTTGTTTACAGTTATCCTAAGGATTTGAAAACATCTCTTTGGCAAATCCTTAGCACTCTGTTCATTTAAGAAATTATTATTCTTTCTATTTCCACATAATCTTTTTATAGAGAGATAGAGTTTATTTATAATAAGTACAGAAGCATCATCTGGATGACAGGTCTTAGCTGCCAAAGGGGCTGAAACCCATTTTGGACCTAGTCTTATCCCCAGTAGAAGAATTTTTCATATGGAAATTTGCCAAATAGTGTTACATGAACTATTTTTAGGGTTTGCATTGGAGATATAAAAAGGAGACGTAAAATTGTAGCAGTTGAGTTATCAACAATTATTTTATAAGACATGACAGTTATAAAGTGGCAGAAAATTGATTTCTACAGAAGCAGAACTACTCAGTTGTTTTTGCTTTTCTTTCTCTTGTAATAGTGACAGAGAATTGATCATTACTCATATGAAAGCTGTGGAAACCGCTCTTCAATTGGTAAGAATTTGAAGGGTTCCTCTGATTTGTGTTTCCAAAGACATCAAAGTTTTACAACTGCTTATCCTCAGGGAAGGACGGGAGTAGAAATTGTTTTAGAACAACTTCCTTTCCTTGGAGTTTAAGTTACCCCCTTCAACTTCTTTAATCTTAAAAAAAAATGCAGTGAAATAAAATGCAATTTTCTAGTACACAAACTTCTAATTTTGTATAGAAAATTTGAATACTACAGAATTCACTTTCCCTCAATCGCTGACTACTGTTTCTGGTTGCCAAGGGCTGACTATGGAACATCCAAAAAACTGGCAACTGCTGTTAACTCTCTAGTGGATGAGGTGGAGGTCATCTGCTGAGGTCACATACATGGTGGCCATAAAATATTTGGCTTTGTGTGTACTACTTTAACCTTTGATACATGATAAACAGAATAAAGAAAAGACAAATAACCCGTGGTCAGAAACTCAATTGATATTTTTAAATACACTTTTTAAATCGAGTAATGTTATTGTCTCTTTAACTTTTACTGGTTTTGCCAGGTATAGGATTATTTGAAGGTCCAGCAAAGGTGTATGTATTAATTATTTGGGAGAAAAGGTTTTTTTTTTTGTTTGGTTTTGGTTTGGGGTTCTGTGGGTTTTTGTTTGCTTGTTTTTTAACTGTAGCTCTAATGACTGATTGCATTATAACTTTAATCTAGACCTGCATGGGGAGGGGGGGGGGGAAGTGGTTTTTTATTACCTTAGAGTGTTAATTTCCATTGCATTTTTAATTCCTAGCAACATGAGAATCTATTCCTTATTTTAGATTCTGTGTTCACCAAAACTATTATTAATTTAATGTTCAGATACCTTTTTCAAGTCCTTCTTTCTTTTAACATTCACAGAAAGAACCTAAAATGTATGTTTTAGCTGTAGGAAAATGTGCTGACAAATAATTTGCTTTGTGCTGACAAATAATTTGCTTTATGCCACCATCATCTTCATACAGCTTCTCTTAAGCTTCTCAGGTGGTTGTCATGCAGAAACTGCTGTGATTTTACAGTAACATGTACAAGTTGAGTCCTTGGTTTTCTCATTTGAGACCAGGGAAGGATCCTTTTCTTTGTAGTGTTCTTTCCCAGCATTCTGAATTAGAGTTTTATTTGCAATGAAAAATCAAATAGTCCTAAATTTATTCATGGATTGGAGGTTCAGTCATCCATGCAAGTCCACTCAAAGGGCTCAAGGGGACCCAGTTCATCCCAGTTAAATTTTTGAAGGAGAATCAACATTGTTGCTGGGATTTTTTTCTTTTTAGGTCAAAGAGCAGATCTTGATGCAAAATGCTGCAGCAACCACAACTGAGTTCTGCCTGGAGCTACCCAGACTGCAAATAGATGCTCTTCCAAACGAAGAACTGTGGGGCAGGCCAGAGGCTATAGCATTCCAGGTCTAAACAATCTGTCTAACTATTGTCTAAAACAATCCTGTTTCTTTCTTTCTTTTTCTTTTTCTTTTTTTTTTCATTTTTTGCATCTGAGATAGAACAAGCAGCTAGACTGCTCTGAGTGTGTGGAGAGCGAAAAGCTTAAAAAATATTGCAGTCAACAGTTGAAAGACGATTTCCATATATACTCTTGCACATGGTATTTCAGAGCTGATGGGAACTCTTAATGTTGCAGGTGATAAATAACTGATAGGAATATGACCACTGAGAAATGCACACATACCTGAAAATTAATATCCCTCTATTACCACCCCCCCTTTCCTCCTCTTAAAATGAGCAAGACAAATTTAAAAAATAAACCAAACAAACTTGGGTTACTCAGGAGGTACACAAACAGCATCAATGAACAATGCTTCACAGTGTGTGTCACTGTGAAGTCCCTTCTCTCCCTGTCCCTTTTCTACATCTCCTCATCTCTGTTTACATTGTGTCTGTTTGGTAACTTTCTCAGTACATCTCAGTGGAGATTTTATTGTAAAATTTGCCTTTTATAGTTAGGAGTCAACCAATTGATTTTAATTTCATTGTATGCAAAAGTATATCCTGTGACCTTGAATGAGGTAAGAAGTTAATAATCACTTTAGGGACACTTCTTATTAAAAGCCAGGGAATTGTTTGCAGACGTGTCCTCTGGAATTGCTATAATCAGTCCGTGACAAGGATATATCAGTTAAAGGCCCTGTAATCTGCAAGAATCACCTTTTAGGACTAGCACCATAGTACTGAAACATTTTGGATGCTTTTTCAGATGAGAAAAGATATATGATGATGTTAATTAGCTACTGCTGTTTCCTACACTTCACAATGACATAACTTGATTAACTTCAGCTATGTGAACTTTTATTCTGAAAAGCAATAGTGTGTTTGAGAAAGGGAAACACCAAAAAGCTTTGTAAATGCCTGTTTGAGGTATTAAATTTATTTTTGTCTATACTACAGACTTACATTCAAAAGGTCAGTTTCATGTTATCTGAAGAGAAAACTGTAACTTCTAAAATGTGATCAGCTACTGCTAAGGAAGACTAATATTTTCAACTACTTATGGTAGATATAAAGTTTCCTGTCCAGCCAAATCATTTGTACTCTCTCATGCTGCTAACTTTATTATCAATCTAATCAATATTACAACTGGGACATTCTTCCACTGTATAAATAAAAACAATTACATTTCCCCAGCTTTATTGTAATCAGATTATTTTGCCTGGCTTTTAAACCTTGTTTGATTTCTCTAATTAACAGAAAATTGTCTTCCCTAATGAATTCAGAAGTACACTATTTGGCATTTAGATATAGCTTACTTGTCACTGATGATTTATTTTACTTTTCAAAGGACTTGATTCAAAGTTTTATGGACGTCTACCAACTTGCAGCTAGCAGAATTCAAACATTACTGAGAGAAACTCCTCAGCTTCGCACTGCAGCCCAAAGACCCAGACAACAAACATTCACCTTTCGTGAAAGTTCTGGTAAGTCACTTTTCAAGTAATTTTTGAAATTTGGATATAGTTTCCTAGCCAGCATCTCTGTTCATGCTGCATAGTTTCTGTAGGCAAATACAATAATACTTAATTATAAACATATTGGAGCAGTAAAACTAGGTGTCAGCAGAAACCTCCTGAGACTTTTTTCTGAAGAGAAAGGCACTTAGTCCGTTGGTGTCATGTTAAGTGCCAAAGACTGTCTTTCATGGGCCAAAGCCGTAACACATTCCAAGTATTAGGACATGAGTAGGGGAATGCTTTCCAGATATTGTAAGAAGCAGATTTGGATGCACACTGGATGAAAACTCTGCTTGGCTTTCTCACTACCTGTATCAGTTCTTTAGGATACATGCCCAGAACAAAGACAAGTACAACAGTCATTCAAACACTACAAAAAATCTTTTATTGCAGTGAGAGTGAAAAACTACTAGCAAAGAGAATCAAAAGCTAAAAAAGAATACAGAAAAAAAAAAAAAAAAAGAATAAAAACCCACTACTTTACCCATTGGCAT
>JAWWLV010000477.1:0-11734 GCA_035041135.1 Platyrinchus mystaceus | reverse complement strand
CCAAAAGGCTGCAGAGCCCAAGGGGTGAGGGAAAGGTGCTCCAGAGCATCATAGGAACAGGCTGTCCACCAAAATCCAGCATCCTTTCAGCATTATCCCTTCCATTAGTCCTTCAGCTGGAGAAGAGAAGAGAAGAGAAGAGAGGAGAAGAGAAGAGAAGAGAAGAGAAGCTCCAGGGAGACCTTCCAGTGCCTAAAGGGGCTCCAAGAGAGCTGGAGAAGGACTTTGGACGAGGGGATGGAGTGAAAGATAAAGGGGGAAAGGCCTTAAGCTGAAGGAAAGTAGATTTAGATTTAGATATTAAGTAGAAATTCCTCCCTGGGAGGGTGGGGAGGCCCTGGCACAGGTTGCCTGGAGAAGCTGTGGCTGCCTCATCCCTGGAAGTGTCCAAGGTCAGGTTGGATGAGGCTCTGAGCACCCTGGAATGTGTCCCTGCCCATGGCAGGGGGTGGAACTGGACGATCCTTCAGGTCCCTCCCAACCCAAACCATTCCATGACCCTGTAAAATCAGACGACAAAAATCTTTCCGCCTCATTTTCCTTCTTCCCTCCCCTCTCCCTGGAGCCAAACGAGCTCCCCCAGTCCTGGATCACCTCTCGAGTTCCTCACCAGCCCTTCTGGAGTGCAAACCCTTATTTCTATTGTGTCTGAAACCCCAGAACTTCTGTCATGCCCTGTGACCTCCCTGCAATGTCTCTGCTCCGACAGGCAGTTTTATGGGCAGAGGAGATGGTGAAGTTCAGGGAGGCCTCACCACTATTATTTTAGACCAACTCCCTGGAGCATCTTTGCAAGGGGAATGTTCACAAAGCCCTGTGCCACAAGATCATCGCTCAGGTCCCATCCATTGTCCCATGTTTTGCCTGTGACATTAAGCAGAGGGGCTTTTGTGCTGTGTGACACTTGTGAGCCCACGGGGAGTCCCAGCTCACTCCAAGGAGACGGGGTTTTGTTCAGCCACAAGAGATTAGGGGCCATAAAAGTCTGTGAAATGAGGGCAGGGCCGTGGAAAATGCCATGTGGAAATCAGGGATAATAGAGAGCCTCGGTTTATCTCCCTCTTATTGTCCCTGGCATCTCTAAGACACCCCAGGGATTTGGGAGTTCTGCTCCATGAGGGGGGTTTAGCTGGGTGGGGCTTTTGTAGGAACGGGCTGAAAGCACCACACCTCCTTCAGACAAAAAAAAACAGAGAAGGAAAGAAAAAGAGGGAAAGGAGAACTTTTACAGCTCCTTATTTCTGCAAAAAAAAAAAAAAAATCCCTTTTCTTTAAGCCTGAAAGACCCAACCTCTTTAAAGTGTGTCAGCAACATAAAGCCCAACCTGATCTACAGATGAAAAGTCCAGGAAAAAAAGAGGGAAAGTTGCACCTCCAGGTCAGGAAATAAAGAGGAGAAGCTCCATCTCCAATCCAAGAAATGAAGAGGAAAAGCTGCATGTCCAGTCCAGGAAATAAAGAGGAAAAGCTGCATGTCCAGTCCAGGAAATAAAGAGGAAAAGTTCCACCTCTAGTCCAGGAAATAAAGAGGAAAAGCTCCACCTCCAGTCCAGGAAATAAAGCTAAAAAACTCCATCTCCAGTCCAGGAAATAAAGATGAAAAGTTTCACCTTCAGGTCAGGAAATAAAGAGGGAAAGCTCCATGTCCAGGAAATAACTTGGGAGTTGATCCTTCTTATTTTTTGGCCACTGGAATGGAAAACTCCCATGTTTTCCCCAGCTCTGCCTCAGGTTTGTGTCCCCCACGTGTCTCCTGGTGGAAGGGAGGATGTCCCAACCCTTGGGATGAACTGGTTGGGTCTCCATGGGTTTAACCAGGTGATCCCAAGGGAACAGGGGATCCCAATGTCTTCCAGGGCACAGACAATTTACCCCCCCAAGGCACGACCCAAGCAACTCTAATATTTAAAAGTGTGTTCTGATATCGATAAGAACCAGCAATTCTTAGTTAAATCCCACTGTGGAGGGAGGTAATTAAAAAGAGGGGGGGGGAAAAAGACCCCAGTTTTTCCTGGAGAGGCTCTGGGGCAGCTGTAGATTTTATTATTGGGAGCCATCCTGGCATTCCCAAGCAATGGATGCATCTCTGGGTGGTGTCTGAACCTGTGCTGAGGTTTCCACTGCTTTTCACTGACCACTAAAAGCAAAACCAGGGATGAAAAGGGAGCAGGAGGAAAATAACGGGAAAAATAAAATAAGGGCAAATAAAAGAACCCTTTTCTGGGGGGGTCTTTCCCAAATAAAGCAGGAATGAAATTTTTAAAAGAAAATTATCTTTGCCTCTCCTCCCACTGACCTGCTCATCCAGTCTGGATTCCCACCAAACCCTTAGGCTGCTTTAAGTTTTATCCACCAAAGACAAGGACTATTTTCTCCATGTCTTTTCCATCAGTGGGCACTTCAACCCCTTCCCAACTCAACTTTTACTTCCTTAAGCAGCGGGAGAGCAACACTTGGAAGAAGTTCTGGCTCGGGTGGACAAACCAGTGCCATGAGAAGTCCTGCTCAGGCAGAGGAGTTACCAAAGCCGGGCTTAATTTCGCACCCCAAACAAGCACCAGCCGCCCCCCAGAGCTGCCCGCTGATCTTCCAGGGGAAGAACTCGGTCCCCCCTAGTGGGAATCCATGGAATGTTTGGAGCAGGAGACCCTGCGGGTTTGTTTCCTCCAGCCCACCCTTGCCACCGGCTTCATCCGAGCAGGGCAAGGACACCGAAACGACCACCTGGGATACCTCCGGGTCCCAAATTCCTGCTTTTGGCCGCCGGGATTGGCGGCTGGATTTATGTTTTCGGTTCAGTCATCCACGATTCCTTTTTAAAAGCTTCAGCACCACGGATGCGATTGTTTGGTTGGTTTTTTTTTTGTTTCCCCGGTGCAATCTCTCCACCTGCTGGTGTAAAAAGCGGCTCCCGAACCGCTGCTGCTCCGGATCAACCTGATTTCGCACCTGTTTTCCACCCGTTTTACACCTTCTGGCCTTCAGGTTCCGCCTGAGCGCTGGAACACGAGCCGAGGGAAAACACACACACGGATTTGGGGCTGTAAATTTACCGTAAATTCACCTTCCCATCCGTGTCCACTTCAGGCACCAGGACGGGATTTGTAGGGCAGGGGGTTCCCTTCCATCCCCCGTGATGGATTCCCGGCTTCCCACCCACACACTGCCACTCTGAAACAAGTTGATTTACTCCTCAGGTGACCCTTCCCAGAGGATAAATATATACATTTATATACAGAAATTATAATGTATATATATATATTTAACAGAACATCTTTTTTTTTATCATTAAAAAATTGCCCCCAAACCTCTGTGACCTGATCTGTGAGATTTCCCCCAGTATTTGCTCTCTGATTTGGCAGAAAGGGATCCAGGGGGATTGTAAAGGCTCCAAAAATCCCAAAGCAGTATTTTATTTTCGATTTTTATGATTTTTTTCCCCCTCCATATCCAGGCACCAGGATGGGATTTTTTGGGCAGGAGGTTTTGTTCAATCCCAAGTAATGGATTCCCTGCTTCCCACCCACACACTGCCACTCTGCTAACTCAGGAACTCAGATCTACCCCCTCAGGTGACCATTCCCAAAGGATAAATACATATATATTTATATATATTTATATATATAAGTCATATAAATTATATATATATATTTAACAGAACATCTTTTTTTTTAATCACTAAAAAATGCCCCCAACCTCTGTGATCTGACCTGTGAGATTTTGGCAGGAAGGAATCCAGGGGGATTGCAGAGGCTCCTGCAATCCCAAAGCAGTATTTTAATTTTTGGGGTGTTTTTTATGATTTTTTTTGAGTGGGAGATGGGTGGTGTTTGTATCAGGGAGGAGAAGGGGGGGTAAGGGAAGAACTATTTTACTTTGGGATAATGAATTTACCAAGGGAAAGGGCGGATTTTCCTCCGTGGAGATTTTGGGTCGGGAATAAACCTGCTCCTCTCACCAAACTGAGTCAACACCTTCACTCTGAACATCCTAAATGATTTTTAATTTAGGATTGACAGCACTTGATTCCAGCTGGATCCCATCCCGGAGCTGCTTCACCTGTGACTGGAGTTCATGAGGGACAAACACCCGCCCAGGCCTCCCAAAATCCCCAAGGAGTCCCATCCCAGCACCCCAGTAGGGAATGTAGCGTTAAAAATCCCTTTTCCCTTCGATTCCAGCCGAAAAGATGGATAAAAGTCCTTTTCCTTATTTTATGTGCAGCCCAGCAGCTGTCCCAGGCCATAAACTGGCCATCTGAGACCCCTCAGGTTCAGGAGGGGGTTAAAATTCCACCTGGAAGCTGCAATTCCCACCCACCTTCAGCCTTTGGAAAATTTAGGATTGGGCTGAGATTCGGGATTGAATATAATGTCTGCATGTCCATATTCCCACTCATCATGGGGTGTCATGGCTGGGGGTGGAGATTTAGGGCTCCAAGCACTTCTCTGTCCTCGGGGCAGAATTCCCAACCCTGATTTCCCTCTTCCAGGGCAGGTCATGCAGTGAACTGTCATTGCTGCTGCTGCTCTTCCTAAACATTCCTGTGCCTGTGAACATCATTCCCATCAGATCTGACACCACCCCTTAAAGAGCTCTGGTGTTTTGGGGCTTTTCGTGAGCTGAACGACCCCATTAATATGTTCTTTATTTTCTTGGGGTTATTTTCTACCAGCTTGGGTGGGATGGGAAAGAAGGGGAAGGAAAGGTGGGAAAAGGAAAGGTGGGACAAGTGAGAAATGTCTTTGCAGTGATAAATCAACTCTCTGTCCATGGTGAAACCACAGGGGGGACAGAAAACACTTGGATTAAGATAAATCAAATCCATGAGGCCTGAGAAGAATAAAGGACTGGAGGTAATTCCCTCCTTGCCCCATGGATTTGGATTACTCAGAGTTGGTGTATCCTGCAGAGACACCAGGGAGAATTTTACTCATCCCAACACCTTACAAGCTATCCCCAATTAGCCTTTTAGCTAATTACCCCATGGCTGTTAATTTTAAGGCATAAATTGCCGAGATTTTTGACAAAAACACACCGAGGGAAACGTTGCTCCTGAGAAAACCACTCTGGAGAAGTTTCCAGGAGGTGAGAGGAGTAACAGCCACGTACAAGTGGAGCAAAACCCCTGCAAAATCAGAGCAAAGCCAGGGATTCAGCCAGGGATTCATCCAAGGGCTCATCCAGGGATTCATCCAGGCCTGCTCCACCCAGACACCGAGTCTGCAACACGCTGAGCATCTTCACCTCCCCTTCATCCCACTGGGATCTTGCTGCCTTTCCCAAGGGGGATGATGAGCTGAGGGCAGGGACTCCCTGCAGCAGCAGCAGCAGCTTTATTTGTCCCCCTGGAGCTTTGATTTGTGCCTTTCATCAGCAAGAAAAAAAGAGGAAGAGGTGGATAAATCTTCTGGAAGAGATGATTTCTCCATATTCCCTCCAGCAGCGCAAAGAGGCGTCTGAGAAGGAAGGAAAACTTCCTCCCAATGTCCAAACCACCTCTCAGAAACCACTTAGAGACCTCCACTCTTCGGCTTTGAGCATCCAGAAATTCCCCAATCCCTAAAATTACCCCCATGCAAATCCTGTCTGGGAGGTGAGGAGTGCAAGGAAATGTTGATCAAAGCCCTGAAGGTCCTCAAGAAGCACAAACTGGAGATGAATCTTGTCCTCCTGGGACTTCAGAGCTTCCCCTCTGCGCCTTTCCAGGTCGCTCCAAAGCCCCGATTCTCATTCCAGGTGCGGTTTGGTCCCAACTCTTGTTCCCACGGAGCTCTGAACTTTATTTACGAGACAAAGTTTCCTTTGGTGGACCAAAAACCAGTGACTTGGTCTTCCAGAAGTGAATAAATCCATATCCAGTGGCACTCAACAGCTGGAGCACGTGGACAACCCTGTCCTGGCCGCTCCCTGCGCTCCTCCCACAGCAATTTGTCCTCCCAAAAAAGTGCCAGCCCCGTCTCCCAGCGAGGTCACTTCTTCTTTGCTGGGGCCTTGGCATTCCCACCAGCCTTCCCACTGGTTTTGCTGCCTCCTCCTGCCTTTCCTGCTTCCCCTTCTTTCTTGTCAGTTGTGTCCTTTCCTCCCTTTTCTCCTTTTCCTCCCTTTTCTCCTTTTCCTCCCTTTTCTTCTTTTCCCCCCTTTTCTCCTTTTCCTCCCTTTTCTCCTTTTCCTCCCTTTTCTTCTTTTCCTCCCTTTTCTCCTTCTTTCTTTTTGGCCCCATCCTTCCCTTCTTTCTTGGATCCTTCTTTCTCCTCTTTCTCCCCATCCTTCTTCTTGGTGCTCTTGGATCCATCTTTCTTCCCCTGAGCCGTGTCCACTTTTCCAGACACGGTGGGAACTTCTTCCTTTTTTTCCTCTGCAGCCTGAGCTGTTGGAAGGATGGGAAAAGAAAAAAAAAAAAAAAGAAAACAGGAAAGGAGTTAACTTGGGCTGAAAACAGCTGGGAGAAGCTCAAAATTCCTGCTCCCTCCATGGGACAAATCTTGGGCAAAGGGAAAATATTCTACTGGGGATTTTTTCCTCCTCATGGGCAGCTTTTCATGTCTTTGGTTTGAGAAGTTAAATAATAATCATTTCAAGGGCTAATCTGTGGATTTATTGGAGGAAATGGCTCCTCTTGGTAGGAACTGATCCATGAACATTAAAACACAGTCCACAAGCACTCCCAGAGTTGTCTCCTTCCACAGGGAGGAACAGAAACATCTCTTATGCAATTCAGGACAAAGCTGCCTTGGATTTGGGGGGTTTGGGGGCTTTTTTAAAATTATTTCTTTGTCTGTGGGCTGTGTCTCCTCCAGCTGAGAGTGGGGATTCTCCCGGGGAGCTGAAGATTAGATTTAGATTGGATAGGAGGAATTCTTTATTTTAAAGGTGGGGAGGCCCTGGAATGGATTTCCCAGAGAAGCTGTGGCTGCTCCTGGATCCCTGGAAATGTCCAAGGCCAGGTTGGAGCAACCTGGGGTGGTGGAAGGTGTCCCTGCCTGTGGCCCGGGATGATCCTTAAGGATCCTTCCCACCCATTCCATGATTCTTGTGTAGCCTTAGGGATGCTGCAGCACATGGAAAAGCAAACCAAACCTGCCATTTTTCCTCTCATTCCCATTTTTGGGGGTGAAAAGAATCCTGGTGAGGCTTAGACTCAAAAATCAGTGATTCTTTCATGAGCCTTTCCTGGGAAAAGGTCCCAGGAAAAGGGAATGTCTCCCTTGGGAGCTGCACCAGCACTGAGGTGGACTCTGGACACTGGTGGGAATTCTCTGCTGGACTTTTGAGCCTCAATCTTAGTGGGAATTTTAAGTGGGACAAAGCAAAAGGGAGCATCAAACTGTGGGACTGAGGGATAAAGGAGCAGGAAAAGGCAGTGGAAAGGGTGAGGGGCAGGAGTGGAAAACTGAGGAAAAGGCAGCGTGAGCTGAGGAAAAATCCAGCCTGGAAAAATCCAGTTGGCAGTTCAGTTCCTTGCATCCCAACAGTGAGATTCCAGCAGTGCTTCCCAATGTTTCAGCACGTGAGGAGAAGCCTGGCTTTGAAATGGATCCTGGGAAGCTGGGAATAGGTTGGAGGAGTGGAATAACAGGATTAGGGAATTAAGGATTTGCTTTGAACTGGTGGGATAACAGGACCTTTCCACTGGT
Source organism: Platyrinchus mystaceus (assembly GCA_035041135.1). Taxonomy (NCBI): domain Eukaryota; kingdom Metazoa; phylum Chordata; class Aves; order Passeriformes; family Tyrannidae; genus Platyrinchus; species Platyrinchus mystaceus. Next base: position 4,097 of record JAWWLV010000477.1, on the reverse strand, counting down.
TTTCCCTGTTCTAACCTTCTCCTCTCCCTGCCAGGTTGTTGACTGAGCTGGAATCTCCTTCCTGGTGGCCCTTCAGCAGCAAACTCTGGAAAACACCTCTGGAATCCAAGGCAAAGGAAGCGGCCGCAGTTGCCGAGCCCAAAAGCCAGGAGGAAGGAATCATCCTGAGAATTCCAGCCATTGTCACCCACAGGACAGACTCCAACGTGAAGCCAGGAAAACTCACACTCTTTGCTTCTGGCCTGGAAATCAGTGACTGCAATTCCCAGGTGATGCACAGGTTTGAGGCCAGGGATGTGGATGATATCCGAGTCCACAGTCCCTACGAGATCAGCGTCCGCCAGAGGTTCATCGGGAAGCCCGACACGTCCTACAGGCTCCTGTCAGCCAGGATGCCAGAGGCAATTCCCATCCTGGAGATGCAGTTCAGCAGGAAGATGCAGTTCCTGGAGGATGCCCTGGGATTTGGTGGAGCCAGGAAGTCTCCTCAGGTGGATTTGGGGACCTCCATCTGGCAGGCGGGTACGTGGGACAAGAAATCACTCTGGGAACAGGAACTGGTTCCAAAGGTTTCCAAGGGTTTTCCAAACCCAAAATAATGTAAAATATTTCCAAGGCAAATCCTCTCCTCCCTGTGCTAACAGTGGTGATGATAAAATCCAAGGAATTGGGGTCAGGAAGTGGTTTTGGGGTCCTCCCTCTGGCAGGCGGGTATGTGGGACAAGAAATCCCTCTGGGAGCAGGAACTGGTTCCAAAGGTTTCCAAGGGTTTTCCAAACCCAAAATACTTCCAAGGCAAATCCTCTCCTGCCTGTCCCAACAGTGGTGATGATAAAATCCAAGGAATTGGGGCCAGGAAGTGATTTTGGGGACCTTCCTCTGGCAGGCGGGTACGTGGGACAGGGAATCCCTCTGGGAACAGGAACTGGTTCCAAAGGTTTCCAAGGGTTTTCCAAACCCAAAATAATGTAAAATGTTTCCAAGGCAAATCCTCCTTTCCCTGTCCCAACAGTGGTGATGATAAAATCCAAGGATTTGACCTCAGGTGGATTTGGGGACCTCCCTCTGGCAGGCAGGTGTGTGGGACAGGGAATCCCTCTGGAAGCAGCAGCTTTGACTCCAAAGGTTTCCAAGGGTTTTCCAAACCCTAAATACTTCCAAGACAAATCCTCTCCTCCCTGTGCCAACGGTGGTGATGATAAAATCCAAGGATTTGGCCTCAGGAAGTGGTTTTGGGGACCTTCCTCTGGCAGACGAATGTGTGGGACAAGAAATCCCTCCCAGCAGGAACTGGTTCCAGAGGTTTCCAAGGGTTTTCCAAACCCAAAATAATGTAAAATATTTCCAAGGCAAATCCTCCCTTCCCTGTCCCAACAGTGGTGATGATAAAATCCAAGGAATTGGCCTCAGGAAGTGGTTTTGGGGTCCTTCCTCTGGCAGGCAAATGTGTGGGACAGGGAATCCCTCTGGGAGCAGCAGCTTTGACTCCAAAGCTTTCCAAGGGTTTTCCAAACCCAAAATACTTCCAAGGCAAATCCTGTCCTGCCTGTCCCAACAGTGGTGATGATAAAATCCAAGGAATAACCTCCAGGTGACTTCAAACCTTCTGTCACTGCTATTTTTCCTTTGTCATTCCTGGCTGGAATAGATTAATTACAATGATATTAAACCTGCCCTTCAGTTAAATACAGAAAGTTTAACCCAAATATCCGTGTCAGGAATTCAATAAATCATGGGATAAACATCCTAAAAAAATTTTCCTGAAAAACCCCTAAATTTTTGCATTAGAGGAGTTTAAGTGTTTTAATTTGGGAGATTTTAGGCCTCAGATTTGTTGATTTTTTTAAGATTTCAAGAAAACAACGGAGACTGAAACCCTTTCCCAGCAATCAGCTTGACATTCCTCACTCCTCTTAATTCTCCTAAAATTCCAAGGAGTGTTTTTCCGTAGTTTTTTTTTTCTTTGTAATCCAACCCTGGCTTCATTTTATATTTGTCACTTAGGAATTCATTTCTATCACCACCCTTAAATCCTCTTTTTTTTTTCTCCCCTCCCCCCCCCCCCCCAATTTTTAGTGACAAAGGAGCAACTCAAGGCCTGGATTTATTCCCAGCATATTAAAACCAAGCAGAAAACAGGATAAAATAATAATTTAACGTATTTCCATGCCCCAAACATCCTGGAATCCAGCAGGGGAGGGGAAAAAAGCTTGGAAAAACCTCGTTAATTTTTGTAAGGAAGGAAGTTTTGGGCATCTGGCACTTCAAAACCCAACAACAGCTTAGAGGAAAAACAACCTGCTTTGAGTTATTCCAACAAATTTGGAGTCCAATTCCTGGTGGCCTCAAGGCTGATTATATAAAATCCTTGTTTTTTTTCCATCCTTCCCGGGTTTTTCCCACTGCTCTGAGTCAGGGAAGGATGGATTTTGCTCCTTCCCTCCTGCCTTTTCCCCGTTTCAGTTGGAAATGGGCACGAAGCTCGTGGAAATCCTGAGTTTTCCTTGTTTGTCCTTTTCCCTGGAGTTTATCCCGGTTTTCCAGCCGTCACAAGGGGGCGCCCACGGCCCGTGTCGGAACCTCGGCTGGGTTTATTTTGCCGTGTTTTTACTAATTCTCCTTTTCCCTAAAAGCTGAGGGGGGAAAAGTCAGTGTTTTGTAGAAAATAGCTTTATTTTTCCAGCTAATTAATTAATTTAGGGATTTATAGGAGAAATGTCCTGGCAGGGGAGGTCCATCCATCTGAAAATTAAAAGGTTTTTGCCCTCTTTACCCTCAGCTGTCACAACCTCACCTGGAGCCTCTAGACCCTAAACTTCTGCATATTCCACATAAATACCCCCCCAAAAATCCCCTTTTCCTAAGATTTTTGGCAAAATTCCACCTGGAAAAGGAATTCCTGAGGGGTTTTCTACACCCCAGGTAATCTGAAAGGATTTTTAGGTGCTTTGCACTTCTTTTCTCCCTCTTTTTTTTTGGACACACGTGGGTTTAAACGCTCAGGGCAGAGAACTGGGGTTTGGTTTATCCAGTTTTATCCATTTTTTTAGCCAATTCCACCCTCAGGAATGGCTGACAAGACCTTCCCAGGATGGAAAAAATGGGATTAAAATCCTACAGTGCCTCTGCAGTACAACAATTTAGGGCTGTCTCGGTCCTGTAGCTGAATTTTGGCATCCACAGGTTTTTTTATCCCTTTAGAAGCTGCTGAATTTTTCCTGTTTGTCCCTGAATTTGCTCTTTATTTGGAGTTTCCAGCACTTTGTTCCGGGGTTTGGTGGCTTTTTTGTCTGGTTGGAAGCAACACCAACAAAACCAAATTGCTCTTTAAAATATTTTTGCCTTCTTTTCCAATTATCTCCCTAAAAAACTGCTGGGAAATTCCAGCTCTCCTTCCTCATCCCACTCTTTTTGTCCTGGGATTGACGGGAATGGATGGATTAATTGGTTTTAATTAATTAATTAGCACGTGGTGACACTCAGCTGATAAGAAACACAACTTGCTCTGGCTGTTGCCACAGGGAATGCTGTCATTCCCTCCCCACTTTTCCTGGGAAGGACACCAGGACACTGATTTCCCATTTTTCAGTGCCTGGTTCTTTTTTCCCCTGGAAAACAAGGAGCACAATCCAGTGAAGGAGCTCCTTATATCCAGCCTGGACAGTGTCTGGATCCAGGGACTGATAAGGGAGTAATTCCAGGGATTAGGAGTTTGCAGTAAATTCCCTGGGAGGGATTTAGGGTTTGGTGCTTCTGCTTTAGATTTTGGGGACAGGAATGGTTTCAGCACTTGGAGCTGGCCCAGAGCTCTGGAATGTGCCAGGCTTTGTGTCCTCATGGATGCAAATCCACTGTCCTTGTCCTTGGTGCTCACAGGAGGGCTGTGGGACAAGGGATTCCTTCCTGGTGCCCAAGAGGGAAAACCTGGGAGATAAAATCCCAGACTGGTTTGGGTTGGGAGGGACCTCAAGGATCATCCAGTTCCACCCCCTGCCACGAGCAGGGACACCTTCCACTAGTCCAGGTTGCTCCAGCCTGGCCTTGGACACTTCCAGGGATGGAGCAGCCACAGCTTCTCTGGGCAACCTGTGCCAGGG
>JAWWLV010000476.1:0-11738 GCA_035041135.1 Platyrinchus mystaceus | reverse complement strand
TGATATGTTTACATTTTGCAGGAGCGCTCATTGGATTAATTCTAATGGTCACCACCCCCTGGGGGTTACCATTTTCTTAGTTTCAGGGGGAAAACTGTTTTCCCCCACCACAACCAGCTTCCTCACCACCCTTGGATGGATCCCATCTGGTCCCATAGACTCGCGCATCTAAGTTTTGTAGCAGGTCATTAACCATTTCCCTTCAGATTATGAGGGCTTCATTCTGCTCCCTGTCTTTGTCTTCCAGCTCAGGGGGCTGGGTACCCCAAGATTTAGATTACATAAATCACTTCTTCCAAAAGAAGTGTGATACTTCAAAATATTTCACACAATCAAACTGGTCTTTGCCATAATATAAAACCATTTACTGTCATACACCCTGTAAGAAGAAAGATCTAGGTTTTGGCAAGTCAGCAGAACGAAATACTGCTAACTATTCAGGACTAAAGATCTAGTTTAAGATGTCACAGATATTTGCTCAATTATGCAGCAAACCAATGTCTTTATTCTCCTTTACTTTCTCTGTTATTCACTACCGAAATGCCTATTAAGAAGAAAATGGTAAACAAGTTACTAATGCTGGTCATGTTGCTGCAATCATGAACACTTTACCATTTAATAGCTTGATGCAGGCATGCTTAAATTGCTGAAAACAGCAATAATTGCCTCAGGTATTAAGAAAAAATGCAGCCCTTACATCCTCTGGGTAAGTCAGGGGCTCAAGGAGAATCAAAAATGCTTGGAGAACCAGGCTATAATCAAGAAAAAATGACTACTGGAAAAGCAGTTTGCCTGCTCTGCACCAAGGTCAGCTAATGCTATAAATTCCTTTTGTGTTAAAAATGTGTCAGAGGAGAACTTCCCAGAACTTTTTTCAAAGAGCCCTCACTTTCAAAATAAACTCTCTTCAGCATCCTTAATATTTCATCTTCCTGAAGGTATAATATCATGAAATATATATGAGAAGACAAAAAGAGAAAGGGAAAAAAATCAATACATAGAATAATAGAATCATTTAGGTTGGAAAAGACCTCCAAGATCATCAAGTCCAACCTTGACTGAATACCACCGTGCAAACTAAAACATAGCACTAGGTGCCACGTCCAGTCATTTCTTGAACACTTCCAGGGATGGTGACTACACCACCTCCCTGGGCAGCCCGTTCCAATGCTTAATCACCCTTTCAGTGAAAAAATTCTTCCGGATGTCCAACCTGAACCTCCCCTGGCACAGCTTGAGGCTATGTCCTCTCATCCTGTCACTAGCTGCCTGGGAGAAGAGACCAAGTCCCATCTTGTTATAACCTCCTTTCAGGTAGCTGTAGAGAGTGATAAGGTCTCCCCTAAGCCTCCTGCTTCCTCCTGGATTGCAGAGGGTCTATTCTGCTCCCCGTCCCTGTCTGCCAGCTCAGGGGGCTGGTTACCCTGAGGATAACTGGTCTTTTTGTTGAAGACTGAAGCAAAGAAGGCAGCCTTTTCCTCATCCTTGGTTACAATGTTCCCCTCTGCATTCAATAAAGAACGGAGATGCTAATGTATTTATAAAAAGACTTTTGTAACAGAATGCAAATCACAGATTCCTGGCTTAAAGGACAGAAATTACTTTATTCCCCATGATCCAGGGGTTTTATATCATTTACTTTCCACTGGGAGTGGTTAGGCAAATCAAGGCAGAACACAGCTGCAAGCCACAGATCAATTACTCTCACAGGCTGGCCTGTCATGCACACACACACATATAGACCTTGGAGTTTCAAGTTACCCTTTTCACACCCCCACATGGTGAAATTGCAAACTGGAAAGTTAAGCTCTCCCTGGGCAGTAAATCATGGCTTAGAGAAAACAACACAAGGTCATTTGAACGTTCTTCAGGCCTTTTTCATGCTTGGCTGCTACATATCTTTCACAACAGTGGCCAGACTGAGTTCTAGCTGAGCTTTCCCCTTTCAAATTTTCTCTCTACATAGAATCATATCATAGAATCACAGAATATGCTGCGTTGGAAGGGACCCATCAGGATCATCAAGTCCAACTCCTGGCCCTACACAGGACATCCCAAGATTCACGCCATGTGCCTGAGAGCATTGTCAAAAGGCTTCTTGAACTCAGACAGGCTTGGTGCTGTGAACACTTCCCTGGGGAGCCTGTTCCAATGCTCAACCACTCTCTGGGTAAAGAACTTTTTCCTAATATCTAACCTAAACCACCCCTGACTCAGCTTCATGCCATTTCCTCAAGTCCTGTCACTGGTCACAAGAGTAAAGAGATTGATACTAGGCCCTCCGCTTCCCCTCATGATGATATTGAAGATTGCAATAAGGTCTCCCCTCAGTCTCCTCTTCTCCAGGCTGGATAGACCAAGTGAACTCAGCTGCTCCTCATAAGGCTTCCCCTCCAGACCCTTCACCATTCTTGTGGCCCTCCTTTGGACGCTCTCTGATAGCTTAATGTCTTTTTTATATTGTAGTGCCCAAAACTGCACACGGTACTTAAGGCGAGGCCTTCCCAGTGCAGAGTAGAGCAGGACAATCACCTCCCTTGGCCATCTGCTGATGCTGTGCTTAATGCACCCCAAGACACAGTTGGCCTTCCTGGCTGCCAGGGCACACTGCTGACTCATATTCATCTTGCCATCAACCAGGACCCCCAGGTCCCTTTCCACAGTGCTACTCTCCAGCCTCTCATTCCCCAGACTATACACACAACCAGGGTTGCTCCATTCTAGGTGCAGAATCTGGAACTTCCCCTTGTTAAACTTCATGTGGTTGGTGACTGCCCCGCCTTCTAATTTGTCGAGGTTTCTCTGCAGGGCCTCTCTGCTCTCAAGGGAGTCAACAACTCCTCCAAATTTAGTGTCGGCAGCAAACTTACTTAGTATACTTTCAAGTCCTGTGTCCAAGTTGTTTATGAAGATGTTGAAGACAACTGGGTGGAGGATGGAGCCCTGTGGAACCCCACTAGTGACAGGTCACCAGCCTGATGTTGCCCCATTCACTACAACTCTTTGTGCCTGACCCATGAGCCAGTTGCTCACCCATCGCCTTGACTCTGTCCCTGTTTGTGAGTTGACCATCCTCATCCTGTAACAGGCCTATGTTGTTCCTGCACTGCCTTTTGCTATTAACATATTAAAAATATCCTTTTTTTATTGTCCCTCACAGTACTGCCCAGCTTCAACTACAATTGAGCTTTGGCTGCTCGAATTTTCTCCCTCAGTAGCAATCAGCATCACTGTATTCCTCCCATGTCAGCTGACCTTGCTTCCACTGAGCATACACCTTTCTTTGCCTTATTTCCAAATGAAGATCCCTGCTCAGCCAAGCCAGCCTTCTGCCTCACCTGCTTGACTTCTGACATTTGGGAATTGCCTGTTCCTGTGCCCTTAGGAGGTAGCGCTTAGAAAGTGACCAGCACTGATGGAACCCAGCACCTGAAAAAGTGTTTTCCCAGGGGACTTTACTTACTAATTCCCTAAGCAGCCTGAAGTCTGGTCTCCTCATGTCTGGAGTTGAAGTCTTCCTGTCACTTTTCCTCCTGTCAACAGAGATTTTGAACTCGATTGCTTCATGATTGCTGTGGCCAAGGTGGCTGCCAATCTTCACTTCGCTCACAAGACCCTCTCTGTTAAAAAGCAACAAATCAAGGAGGGCAACTTTCCTAGTCGGTTCTCTTAGTACTTGTATTGTGAAGTTCTCATTCTGGTGTTTTAGGAATCTTCTGGACCTGTTTGTGCCAGCTGTCTGATGTTCCCAGTTAACATCCGGCAAGTTGAAGTCCCCCAAAAGGACAAGGGTAGTTGATTTGTAGGTGCCTCTTAGTTCCTCAAAGAATAATTCATTGGCATTATCACCCTGGCTAAGTGGTCAGTAGTAGACTCCCACAATGACATTCGCATTATTTGTTTGTCCCTTGATTCTTACCCAGAGGCTCTCAACTGTGCCATTGCCAACTGTAAGCTCCATATGTTCTAGCCCCTCCATCACATACAACACCACCCCTCTGCCTCTTCTGCCCTGCCTATCCTTTCTGAAGAGCCTGTAATCAACCAACATGGCGCTCCAGTCACAGGACTCATCCCACCAGATTTCATTTATGCCAATGATGTCAAACCTGTGGGACTGGGCCAAAGCTTCCAGCTCCTCTTGTTTTTTCCTCATGCTGCATGCATTAGTGTAGAAATGTTTCAGGTGTGGTACTTTGTGGCCAACACCTCGTGAAACAGATTGAGGGATTCCATTAATACTCATTTCCTCAAGTTTTGGCTCGCTGTCCCATCGCTCATCACTGGCAAGCCTGGTTTTGTCCTTTTCCCCCTTCCAAGCTAGTTTAAAGCTCTGTCAACGAGCCCTGCCAGCTCCTGTGCTAGAACTCTTTTTCCCTTCTGAGAAAGGTGCATCCCATCAGGTGTCAGTAGACCAGGTGTTGAGTAGATTATCCCATGGTCAAAAAACCCGAAATTTTTCCGCTTACACCATCCTCGGAGCCATGTGTTGATCTGATGGATCTGCCTATTCCTATCAATATTATGACTTGTTACTGGAAGAATCGAAGAAATCACTACCTGTGCTCCTGATCCTTCAACTAATCGTCCCAAGGCCCTGAAGTCTCTTTTGATGCCCCTGGACTTCTCCTTGTTATTTTGTCGCTGCCGGCTTGAACAACTAATAATGGATAGTAATCAGAGTGCCTTACTAGACTGGAGAGTTTTCCAGTAATGTCATTTATCTGAGCCCCTGGGAGACAGCAGACTTCCATGTGAGTTGGGTTGGGTCTGCATATTGGGCCCTCTGTTCCCCTTAGAAGGGAGTCTCCTATTAAAACTACCCTTCTTTTCCTCTTAACAGAGGAGATTGTGATGCGGGGTACAGGTGGTGTTGCTTTAGGAGGCCCCTCTGTCCCAGAAGGACATTCACTATGGGAGAACCCCAGCTGGCTCTGGGGTCTCTGTGTGATAGCTGAGAAACCGAAGACAGAACGTCTATGCTTGGCAGGGTGGCAATCACGGACGGAAAAGACTGTAACACAGAATGGATTTCCTAGCAGCTGTGCTGAGTCATTGTTGAAAGACATGCACAGATGTATGTCCAATTATAAGTTGTTGATGTGACTAAGAAGCCAATTGTACATTGACATATGTTACCAAAAAGTGTATAAAAGTAGCAACGGTGGCTGTAATAAAGGTGTTCCTGGTTCCTGTTTCTGAAGCCATGTCGTCTGCCCACCCCGACCACGACACTTCACCCACCTCATCAGTATTCTGGCCTTCTAGTTTCAGGGCCTCATACCTGTTGTAGAAGGTGCCAGTCCTACTTGTTAAACTTTCAGAAGGAGAAGGAACCTTCACCTCACAGTGACCTGCTTCCAGCCTTCATCTTCAACAGACCCTTGACTATGGCAGGGTTCTGAGTCCATCTGCTTCTCCACAGAAATGAGGTTTAAGACTCCCAAGAATCTTGAGACTGTAGCATCTCTGTAAATAACTGGTCAATCTCTTGCACTTTTGTTCGAATACTGCGCAGCCTATTCACTTCCTCCTGTAGCTCCCTCACCCGGCAACACAGCTCTTCAACCTTCTGCAAAATAACTGTTTGTCTGCCCCAGCCTCACAGAGAGGCATCAGGCACTCCTGGCAACCTGTGACCTGGAGAGCTATATCTACCATCATCAGGTCTGTCTGGCTAGAGGCCTCTGACACAGCTGGTTCAGTGACTCCTGCAGCTACTGAGGATTGAGCTCTAGAGTGTGTCAATACCATAACTGAAGAAACTTACACTAGTGCACTAATAAGGCTGGGACTGAAAGGATCTTATTGTGCTCTTCTCCACCAGATACTGAGTCTGTTTGCTGCCTCTATTGGCTGATCCCCGATGGTCAGAGTGGAGCCCTTCCTGCTCACCCTGCCTGTGCAAATTGCCATGCCATGCTCCAGGTCGCTCATGCTCCTTTAGAGATGTTTAAATTGCCCTCACTGTTTCCAGCAACACACCCTCCGTGCCTAATTGGGCTTCCAGGTCCTGATGAGGCTTGGGGCTGCTGCTTGGGTATCCCTGAGCTTGGGAATGCCCCTGTACAGCTTGATCTAATTCTGTCCATCGGACTTCCCTCACTCACCGCTGCTGCCGCCTTGCCAACTGACTGTTGGTTTTGGTCTTGCCTCATTTAAATCATCCTTGCATTTCCTGGTAACACCCCCTCTGCACCTGACCTAATGACATCCTTGTACCCTTCCTGAGTTACCTGCCCCTTCTTCCAAAGGCATAAACTCTCTTCTTTTCCCCTGAGTTCCAACAAAAGCTCCCTGTTCAACCAGGCTGGTCTTCCCCACTGTCTCGTCTTTTGGCACATGAAGGCCTGCTCTAGCGCCTTTAAGATTTCCTTCTTTAAGTATGTCCACCTTTCCTGGACCCCTTTCTTTTTACGGGCTGTTTCCCAAGGGGCTCTCCAAAACAGTGTCCTGAACAGGCCAAAGTCTGCCCTCCAGAAATCCCAGGTAGCAGTTTTGCTTACCCTCTTCCTTACTTCACCAAGAATCAAAAACTCTGTCATTTCATGGTCATTGTGCCCAAGACAGCCTCCGACCACCACATCTCCCACCAGCCCTTCTCTGTTTGTAAACAGCAGGTCCAGTGGGGCACCTCCCCTGGTAGGCTCACTTACTGGCTGTGTCAGGAAATACATGCTTCAGCACAGAAAAATCACATTTTCTCTCAAAACAGAACAGAAAATTCTTGAATTTTTCTTCAACATTTTGCTAAAATTACATAGGGAACAAGTCAGTACAAACTGCTGCAGTAATTATTAATGTGGCAAATACAACTTGGTTATGGTTTGTAATAGCAGCAAATTCGACAAACCTCAATGAAAGGATTAAATTCCTACTTAGGAATGTGATGGCATAAACTATAGTGTACTGATCTAGACTGCCTTAAGAATTAAAATCTTGCTGGAGACTTGTTTCTGCTTATTTGCATACTTCTTGGTTTTTGCACTCAACTTAGTTGGGATGGGGCAGGATATTCTTTCACCCACAAACAGGATATGAGACTCAAGGTATGAGAAATGGAAGGAGCAGAATCAAGAGGAGAAAGCAGTTGACTACCACCAAGAACTATGGTAAACTATAGTAAACAGTGATTCCGTATTGTTTGAGTGAACTGCAGAAGCACTGAACATAGTCTTTAACATTATCATTCATTTCCACAATGACACCATCTACAAGAGCTAACAAAACAACATAAAAACTTACTTGGAGTAAAAATGCTCGTAAAGCAGGAATAGGGATTAAGGCAGCCATAAAAAAAGCAGTAATATTGCTGATAGATGTAAGGGCTACACTTGCTCCTGTTCGCTTCAAACATTCACCTGTTCTGTCCTGCAAAACAAAGTAAAATGAATAAGGTGATCTTCAAATGAAGAGATCATCCTACAGATATAACATGGTAACAGTGAAAAGTATTACAAGGAATTTCTGAATAAAAGTATGCATTTGAGAGTTTGTAAGAGTAAGCAACATACTAAATACACTGTCCAGGAGAAAAGCAGATGACATATGAAGTGCTTACATTTTTTGAGGGTAGCAAACATTATCAAAGATGACACTGGCTTCAAAAATCAAAGATAAATGGATACTGATATTATATCAAATACATCAGTTAAATAGGATGTGGTTTGTATCAGTGCAGTAACGGTGTTCTTAACATTTTTCAGACAAAATAAGCATATATTAACAGTGTAGATGCATAATGTCTTGAAGAAGCATGTGAGAAAAAACCCCCAACAAACAGAAATCCCGGGAACCACACAAAAAACAGAGGATCAAACACAGGACCCTTTCCCAATGCAGTAGGTTATTTTGAAGCATATGAAGGTTATAGCACAACGAGTTCATATTGCCTGCATGCCAAACCAACTGGAAAGAGTACATGGAAGACACTGCTTGTACAAAACCAAACTGACAAATATATATTGCTTTTAAATAATTTGTACTTTGGATATGAAACTTTGGACTGAGAATAAAAAGGTCAATAAAAGGAAAAGATTATAAAAGTGAGGAGGATCTTAGATTTCAAAATGTGAATATGTGAATGTCATGGTTAATTATAAATAAAAGGAAAGAAAACCAGGCCCAAGGACAAAGATCTCTAAAACAAAAACTTTTTTCAAAAATCATTACAAACTAATTCTAGGTATATTTTCCTCTATGAGGCTTTTTCTTTTACTTTATTCTTTTATTTTCCCCAAACACCCCATTTTGTCATTACCTCAAATGGAATTCTCTTATTCTGCCCTGTTTCACAAAATGCATGTACCAGAAGGAATATATCATCTACACCAACTCCAAGAGCAAGAAAAGGCAAAACCTTGGGGAAGAAACAAAACAAACAAAAAAACCAATAGCATTTTTATATTATTCTTATGATTTACCATGCAGATAGTCATTAGATGGCTAATCAAAGTAAACTTTACACTACACTCAGAAGACAAATCCAAGGTTAACATGAAAAGCAACGTGATGCAGTACAGCTATTAACTTTCATTCTGAAAGACTGATGAGGAACTTGCAGTATACCATTTACAGGTATAAAACCTCACTAAAAGTAATTCAAGCTTTTGGTAGTCAAAGAATAACAGATAATATTTCAAGTTATTTTCAAAATATTTTCAGGAGTTAAACATCCCTATATATTTGGATGTAAGGGCAAAACTTGCATCTTCTTGTGTACAACTGGATGCTTGCACTCATATCGAGACACAGAAAAACAAATATCCTAGAATCTACATAATTAAACAAACTGCAGGATATCTGCCTTTTTCCTAAAATTATTTGGCAGCATGTTCTCTTAATTTCTCACAGCACAAGCTACTGGATAGGAGAAAGATGCAAGTAAAAATCAAAAAATCAAAATACTTTCTCAGCTTATATTTTTCCTCAAAGATTGATTCAGATGTGTGTATTTACTAACAAAGTTCTTGTAATTTAACAGCAGACTTTTGGCTCCTTAATACCTGAGTTGTGGCAGCATTAAAGGAAATTCCAATCAATGAGCACAGACCCAGTCCTGCAGCCACTGAGAGTGCAACCAAAAAGATTCCTGCCAGCCCCACAGCACCTTGAGACTTTGCACAGTCCCACCGCAGCATTGTTAAACAGGCATAGGCAAGCTGAAAGCAAAGCAAGGATTAGATTAGAATGGATCCTTCTCTATTCACCATCTCCCCCCAACAATAGACATAGCTTACAAGTGTTTTTAAACAGAACAGACATATCAGAGATGTTACATAGAGGAATAGGTGACAACCCTGAGGCAAATGTTTACAAACTGCAATTTTTATTTTAAGTATTCTGAAAATGTTCTGGACTGTTGAGTGGTAACAAGAAGGCAGCCATATGAACCCTGCTATACTACTGGAGTCAATTAAACAAATAGAATTTAATTTCTTACCATTAGTAAGTAGCCACTAGCTACTCTGATAACGCTGACATCAGAAAATGACTTTAGAGTGTCATCCAGGGTAGTTGTAGTAAAGGAAAGCACCTTCTGAGTAGAGTTTTGTGCAACACTTTGATGAACAACCTAGAGAAAAAAAAATTTAGTGTGCCTAAGAAAAAAGCCCGTTATCATCTTCTACAGCAAATATCTGAAATCAACTACTTTTGCCTTAATGTTCCTATTAAAGCACACACCCTATAACAGAGATTTCACTGAGGCTACATGAAATAAATATTTTTTGTAATTATTTCCTGCAAGCTACCGATTATCAAACAAGAATTTACATCTTCAGGAAAGGCCACTGCATTCACAGCTCATTTGAAACATTTAACTCCTGAAATGTAAAGGTTTCTTCTTTCCATAACTCTGCCACTGATTTGCTGTTGTATGAGTTTTGCCTTTAATCCAAGGTTCAGCAAACAGTAAAACCTTCATGGCTTCTGCCATGGTTTTGCTGGCTCTTAAAAACTAAGAAGGAATTTTTCCCTTCCCTCTTGCCCACTGTGTGAAGGGGATGTTGAACAGGCAGATGGACTGTGGCTTAGGCAGTTAAGTAACACAAAAGATGTGGCTGGTAAGACCACATTCCTAGTTGATGGCCTTCAGGATCTTGTCTTTGGGGAGGGGTAAGAAGTTCTCTTTTAATTTTTTTTTTCCTCTTGTCTTCTGGGAAATGGGGGGAGGAGTTACTGGCTGCGGGCAGAGCTGGGACAAGGTCGGGGTAGGAGTGGGAAGGTGGCTTTGTTCTCAGCCTGGTTGCCAGCTGTGGATTCTTCTTGGATTTCCATCAGGAGACGAACTGTTTCTGGAGGTTTGTTTTTTTTTTTTTCCTCCTCCATTCCCATTTTTTCTTTCTTGGCAGCAGTTCTTGTGCACATCAAAGGAGAGAGGAGGCTGTGCTACACGACTCAACCAGAAGAACTGAGTGAGTTCCCATTGGGAAGGACTTTTTTTTTCTTTCTTTCCCTCCTCTCTCTTCCCTTTTCCCTGGTGAGGGGGGGGAAGGAAGACCTCCATTTTTCATCTTCTCCAGCACACCCAGGGAGACCCCCATGTGGTGACCCCAGTGAGCCAACAGCGCCACCTCCTGACCGGCACTGGACACTACAAGCTCTGCATCTCCAGTGATCCAACAGTGCCTCCTGCTGACAGTGGCTAGAATTGCAACAAAGGGCACAAACGGAACTGTTGACCTTTCTTTGTTTACCTTTTGTTTGTTTATCTGTTTGTTTTGAAGGGGATCATTTTTGGGCATAGGATAATTGCTTGTTTGTTTTATTTGCGTTTTTTTCGTTGTTCTGCCAACACACATATATCTTTTAATATAGGGCTGTTATTTTTCCACATTTTTCCTCTTAATTTCAAATTTACAATTGCTTAGAGGGAGGAGTTTGGGTCTTTCTCATAACTCATCCTCAGCAAAACACTTGTGTCTCATGAAACAGACAGCTTCTTATATGTGTTTAAGCAAGCAGCTTCTTAACTAAAAAAAAAATTAAAAAATCAACCTTTTCACAGAATCAACTAGGTTGGAAAAGACCTCTGAGATCATTGAGTCCAACCTTTGACCTAACAATCTTGTCAACTAGACCATGGCTGTAAGGGCCACATCCAGTCTCTTCTTAAAGACCTCCAAGGATGGTGACTTCCCCAGCTTCCTGGGCAGCCCATTCCAATGCCCAATCACTCTCTCTGTAAAGAACTTCTTTCTTGGCGCAGATTAAGATTGTGCCCTCTTGTCCTACTGCTAGTTGCCTGGGAGAAGAGACCAACACCCACCTGGCTAGAACCTCAAGTAGTTATAGAGAGTGATAAGGTCTCCCCTGAGCCTCCTCTTCTCCAGGCTAAACAATCCCAGCTCCCTTAGCTGCTCCTCATAGGACTTGTGCTCCAGTTCCTTCACCAGCCTCATTGCCCTTCTTTGGACATGCTCCAGCACCTCAACATCCTTCCTAAAATGAGGGACCCAGAACTGGACACAGTACTCAAGGTGTGGCCTAACCAGGGCTGAGTACAGGGGAAGAATCACTTCCCTAGTCCTGCTGGCCACACCGTTCCTGATACAGGCCAGGATGCCATTGGCCTTCTTGGCCACCTGGGCACACAGCTGGCTCATGTTCAGCCTCCTGTCAATCAGTACCCCCAGGTCCCTTTCTGCCTGGCTGCTCTCCAGCCACCCTGTCCCCAACCTGTAGTGGTCCATGGGATTGTTGTGGCCAAAGTGCAGGACCCGGCACTTGGCCTTGTT
>JAWWLV010000474.1:0-11774 GCA_035041135.1 Platyrinchus mystaceus | reverse complement strand
TCCCCAGTCCCTCTCCAGCTCTCCTGGAGCCCCTTCAGGCTCTGGAAGGGGCTCCAAGCTCTCCCTGGAGCTCAGTTTTTTTGCTTTAATTCCTTAGAGTCACATCCCACAGGATTTGTCTGCTGAGAAACTGGGAACTCCAAACTGGAGCCATCCCAGCTCCATGGAATCATCAAATCCTGCAATGGTCTGGGTGGGAAGGGACCTTAAATCTCATCCAGTTCCACCCCCTGCCATGGGCAGGGACACCTTCCACTATCCCAGGTTGCTCCAAGACCCGTCCAACCTGGCCTTGGACACTTCCAGGGATCCAGGGGCAGCCACAGCCTCTCTGGGAAAGCTGTGCCAGGGCCTCCCCACCCTCCTAGCCAAGAATTTCTTCCTAATCTCTAATTTAAACCTACTTTATTCCAGTTTGAAGCCACTCCCTGTGTCCTGGCCCTCTATCCCTTGTCCCAAGTCCTTCTCCAGCACTCCTGGAGCCCCTTCAGGCACTGGAAGGGAGACCTTGGAGCCTCCTCCTCTCCAGCTGAACATCCCCCAGCTCTCCCAGCCTGGCACCCGAGATCTCCACCAAAGGCTGGACGTTGCAGCCCGAGGAGCTGCAGGGATGCTCAGGGATGCTCTGGGATGCTCAGGGATGCACAGCCTGGAGGGACCTTCCTTCCACCCCCCTTTCCCAGCACAGCCAAGCTCTCCTTGGGGCTCCTTCCCTCATTAACAGTCAGATCCTGGCCCTGGCAGGGGCTCAGCCCCGGGAGCTGAGCGTGAGTCACGGCGGCAGCTCGACGTGCCCAGCACCTCCAGTGACTCACGGGTCAGGTGAGAGGAGCAAACTGCTGGGGAGAGGGGGGAGCAGCAATTCCCATTCACATGAAGCTTTTTTACACCTTCCTGCCTGATTGTCCTCAGCCAAGGCAGCTGCAATCAAGCCAGCACTTCTGTCTGATGGGAGCAGCTCCCGGGGAAAGATGGATTTCTCTGGATTTCTCCGGCGTGCAGCGGGAGAAAGAAAAAAAAAGGTGTCTGACGGTGATTCTTCAGCTGTAATTGCAAACCCCCTCCTGAAGAAGGGAAGCTTATCAGCAAGTCCACAACCTGGCTTGAGAGAGGCATCCAGAAGGGCCCAGAAATCTCCTAAGTGGGGCTCTCAGCTGAGGAAAATTAAAACTTCTCAGTCATGTTGCAAACCCTCTCCGAAACAAAGATCCCCTCGGGCTCTGCAATCCTTCACTTGGTTCCTTGGCCAACTTATTTCTCAGGCAAAGCAAAGCACCCCGAGCAAAGACTTCTGTCTGAACACTCCTACATGTTTATTACCCCAAGAGGGAGGTGCTGCAGAAATATTAAAGACCTGCAGCGCTTTCTCAGGGAATTCATTTCCTTCCCTCGCTCACGACAGTCCCTACGAAAGCCTCGAATTTTCCCCGTTTATCCTTTCAAAAATCCCACTTTTTGTTGGTGAACTCACGTATTTATCTGCAAGAAAGACTGAGGACAACTCAGAATATGAGCTGGAGTCCAAGGGCCACCAACAGTCTGGGAATTTGTTTCTTTATCCAGACTCGCAGTGCCCGTTCCTGGTGAGGAACAGGATCGACCTCCACGACAGGCTCCGGCTGGAACCGCACAGAATCACATCCTTTTTATCAGATTAACTGGGACCAGAAGCCACAGTGGGCTGACCAAGACAAAGTATTATAAGAAGAAAATTGAGAATTATGTCAAGAGGAGGATGTCAGATTGATGAGTCCCTTCAGAGCTGCTCAGTTCAGACCCTGCAGGTCAGCGGTGCCGCTGTCACCGGAAAGGCAGCCTTGGACATGGAGCAGAGCCAGAGTTTAGGACAAAGAAAAGAACTTACTGGCCAAAAGGGAGGAAAATAATGGACAAAAAGGCAAAAACTGTGGTCAGAGTTAGGTGGATTCGGGCTCTGAGCAGCCTGGGATAGTGGGAGGTGTCCCTGCCCCTGGAACGAGATGAGCTTTAAGTTCCCTTCCAACCCAAACCATCCTGGGATTCCGGGGTTCTGTCACAACATCTGAGGTTAAATAAGGATTTGCACAAGGATGAAAAACATCCAGGCTCCCACAATCCCTTTAAAAATAAGGGGTGAGAGAGCCCAGACCTTGGGCTGCTGCAGAATGCACAATATAAAATGCATAACATGAACCCTGTAAAATCCTGTCCCTGTTCCTCATCCCTCACGGCCTCTGCCCATGGAAGGAGTGAGGGAGACGAATCCTCACACACAAAGAGAAATAAATCCAACCCTGACTGCTTATTCCCAGTGTCACTGACCATCTCAAAACAACACTGCAGTGACACAGTAGAAGAGCTAAACTCAAGAAGGGCTGATTCACTGGAAGCCCATTTTCTCGCCTCTGGAATATTTGGGAAGTGCAACTCGAGTAACTCCCACATAACTCCATTTACTGAGCGTTTCAAGTGGGTTTTATGTTAAAAATATAAGCTTTTATTTATCTGCTGCAAGAGCCCACACGTTGCCAGGGCAGGTTTTGTCACACTCTCGTGTGCTCTGACTTCACTTTGGGTTTGCAGCACTTCAGATTCCCTGGTCACACAGTCTGTGGCATAAACAGTCCCCTTATTAACCTGCAGAGCAAAGGCCAGGCTACCCAAAACATTATTTTAGGCCCAAGAAAATTAGCTGGACACCTGCAGCAGGAACAACAACAAAAAAAGATAAATATGGACTAACCACCTCCTGAATCACAGCAGTAATTTGGGCAGACGACCTTGCAGCCACCACATCCCTGATGCTCCCTGTGTGTGTTTGTGCCCTTCAGTGCTCGTGGCCAGGGCACCAGAGCAGAGGAAAAGCCATTCTTTTCCCAACTTGTTGTTTTATCTTGGTAAAATCCACCTGGGAAGAGCAGCAGAGCACTTTCTGTTTGGTCTTTTCGAGCGACGAGAGGGGAAAAAAAGCGAAGAGAACCTGCAGAAAAGGGTTTGCTGCCCTCCAGAGGAAAACCAAAATTACTGTTACAGCTTTAAAACACAAAGTGAAGGTCTGGTCCTGCTCAGTTCTAAAATCAGTGGGTTTTTTTAGTGGATAATGGTATCAAGGAAAACCCACTGCACTGAACAACGACAGGGCAGCAAAGCAAAAGATTCCCCCCGAGTTTTAACAGCTCCAAACCACCAAATCCCTCCTTTTTCTCCTCAGAAACGCCCTGAAAAGTTCTGTATTTACTGCTGGGGACGCAGAGAAATAAAGCAGCCTCTGCTTTGCAGTTTCCCAGCAGCTGTAAAACGAGAAAGAGCTGCTCCCTCTCCCTCCAAAATGCTGCATTTGAGACTGCAAGGGGCTCGGAGCGCTGACGCTCTCCGGGGTGAGTCATTCCTGACGTCTGGCCTCCCTCAAAAGGCAGGAGCAGCTCCCCTTCCCAGCTCCAGGAAATAAATCCCATGGCAATGGCATTCGTCACAACTCCCCAGCAAGGTGATGAGGCAGAAAAGGGCACAAAGCCCACAAGGAATGCCAGGGGATCAGGAGGAGTTCAGAGATTCCCCCCACCCTCCCCCCCGTGAGGAAATAGAGAGACCGGGGGGGGGGGTCTTGTCTTCTGCAGGGCTGTAAATATTCTGTGCCTAAAATCACACTTGGATAAACATTCCCTTAATAAATAAATAAATAAATAAATGATTCCCTTCAGTATTTTCTGCTCTGGAACAATTCCCCGAAGGAAAACCCAGGTTCTTACCTGACAGCCTCTGCCACGCTGTTGGAAGTGTGACCCGACAAGGCGTCGTGCAGGTTTCTGATGAAATAATCTCTGTATTCCTCAGGCAAAGCCATGAAGGTTCCACCCATCACAATAAACTCCACTTTATCCACGCTGTGGCCCAGCTGCTTCAGCTGGAAAATTAAAGGGATCATGGAAAAATTGCTGTCTTTGCTTGACTCAGAGACTTCTCTGCAACCCCTGATTTTCTTACCCTGTGTTTTTCCTTCTCGAGCTGTTCTATCTTTTATGGATGACAAACCATTTCTGTACAGAATTCTTATAAATCTTCTAAAAAAAACCAAAACCCTCAAAAAAACCCATTTTTCTACTGCAAGAAGCCAGTGCAGATATCGAGCCCAGTGCAGGGGATTTTCCTGGCAAAGCAGAATGATTTGAGCTGGTGGAGTTAAACTGGTCCCACTTTGAAACCGGTTTACACACGGCCAGAAGGAAAAAAACTGCCTCAATCCCTGCAGGATCAACTATCCTTATAAATTTGAGAGAGAAAAGGACCACAGTGAATCCATGAAGACTTTTCCAAAAGGTGAACAGAAGACCAGAACAGGACTGAGAAACTCTTTGGGTCTTCTGATTCTCCAGAGGAGACTCCAATAAACTAATTTTGGTAGGAAAGGCACTATTTGAGTACTAAATTTCCAAGAACTAGGAATTGCCAGGGAGGATCAGTACAAATTTGCTGGAATAGGACCAACAGGATCTCCTATTAACAATCAGGTGTTGTACAAGACCTTATAAGAGGTTCAAAACTCATCATTTCCCTGATGGAAGTGACAGTTGGACAATTAAAAAGGTCTGAAATTAATCTTTCCAGAGCTGCTGATCACATCAGGCAACATGACCACAACCCTTCTGCCAGGCAGTTAAATAAAAGTCACTGTTTTCATCACAACCACAGGGAATTTCCCTTCCCATTCCCAAAAAAAAGGTACCTGTTCCACCCTGTGCCGTGTCTGGAGATAGGGATCGTAGCGAGCCCGGATGGCCCTCATGGATGTTGGCTGCAAAAAACACAAGGAAATGCATTCTGTAAACTTCTTTTTATTAAAAGCAGTGAAAAAGACCAAAAAAACCAACTTTTTAGCATTGAAAAACAGATGCTCCAGGCTCTTAAATCCCAACTGACCTTCAAACAGAGTCTGTCCAACTGTAAATACGGATTTGGCTCCTTATATTTAAATAATAAAAAAACCCAACAACATACATTTTTGTCCTGAAGTGGCAACATGATCTAGATATCATCATTTTTTTCAATTTTTAGTGTGCTACAACAGCTAAAATATCTCTGTAGTGACTCTCAGAAGTTATTACAAAAACCACAGAGTGTTTTTCGAGGCACTTTTCCCCTCCTGTTCCTTTTATTAACTTTTCACTTGCACAACTTACCCGAGCAACACCCTCTAAGAGCTCAGTCTGAACTTAAATACTCTTTAAATCCAACATATTCCTTCCATTAAAATCCCTGGCAACTTACTTTTTCAATTACTAGCTGATGGAAGCCTATTAATAATACTCCAAGAAGGTTTTCAAGGACTTTGTGTATCCTGGATTTTCCTGGTATTTCCTATCTGTTGTACTCAAAGCTCTAAGGGATGAGGACTCTTAATCATACACAACTCCCACATGATGATTAAACAAAATGATTAAAGAAATTAATACCACAGCCAAAAAAAAAAACATGACTTACAAAGCAGTTACACATTCCCAGGATTTTCCTGCTCAAAGGGACGAGTTTCCAGTCCCTGAGAAGTGGCTAATAACAAAATCCCTGCTAAAAGGATGCTGCATCAGTGTTTATCAAATTAATCCAGTTTGTATTTTATCCCCTTTGGCTGCTTTACATCCCTGCCACAGCTTTTTGTGCTTAAAACCAGCCACAATAATTTAGTCACGGGATCAGCTGCTGTTAAAACTCCCTCCACATGACAGGAGGGCACTATTTTGGAAATATATGTGTATTTAGGGGGGTGTCAGTGCAGACAGAGAGACAAAAAGGGAATGAACGTCATTTCAGAGCCATCAACAGCTAAAAAATGAGCTTTTTCCCCCAAAATTTAGGCTTTTTTTTAATCCAGTCCTGCAGGCTGGGCAGGACTGAAAGCAATCCCAGTCAGGACTGGGAGCTCAGGGCTGTGTCCTGCCCATCTTTGAGACATCCCAAAACCTCTGCACATCCCTATGGAAGTGTTGGATGCTTCATGTTAAAATATTCTCACGTGAAGGCACAATTTTCACTCGTTTTACTCATTATTCACAGGGGCTGAGCAGAATTTCCACTCCTGGAGTTGAGCTGCTTTAGATTTCAAAGTTTCTAAAGGCTGGTTTTGGTTTTTTATCCTTGTAATTTTGAGTGTGTTTGCAGGAATAAAGAGCAGCCAGGTTTATGGAATGTTGGGAATGTTGGGAATGCTTTCCAGCAGACCAAAGCAGTACCTCATATCCAGTGTAAGACTGTGTTGAATATTCAAAATCCGAGTCAGGTCCACCTGGGCAGTATCTGCCAATGGAAAAAGGGAGAAAAAAGGGATCAAACTCAAACAATTCCAAGGAAAGAACGTCCAGGAGAGCTGGAGAGGGACTGGGGACAAGGGCTGGAGGGACAGGATACAGGGAATGGCTTCCCACTGCCAGAGGGCAGGGAGAGATGGGACATTGGGGATGGATTCTTGGCTGTGAGGGTGTTGAGGGGCTGGGCTGGAATTCCCAGAGAAGCTGTGGCTGCCCTTGGATCCCTGGGAGTGTCCAAGGCCAGGTTGGATTCCCTTGGAGCAACCTGGGATGGTGGGAGGTGTGAGGGTTGGAACAGGACAAGCTTTAAGGTCCCTCCCAACCCAAACCACTCTGGGATTCCCTGATATCCAGGAATGCTGAGGGGAACTGAGCCCTTCCACGTTTACAAACAGTTGTTCCATCCAATTTTAGCAGGAAGGGGACGTCAAAAACCAGTTCAGACCTGTCAAGTGGCTGCACCCACTTCAAACAACCTGGTAAGACTTTCCAGAAGCAAAAGGTGCTGTGAACAAATTCTCCCCCTCATGAAAGGGATTCTGAAACATGGCATTATTTTAGGCAGCAGCCATGCAATTTTTTGCCCAAAACCCTCAGATTTTACAATTTCCAGGTTTTTTCCACCCTTCCATGAAGAACACAACCTTGTTTAATGGAAAAATATGACTTTTCTTTGGCGTGGAAAGACGTAAAACAGAGACATCACCCCGTCACACAACCTAATTCTCCAGGAATTTGTAGAATTTTAACACCTTGATGGTGAGGAAGCTCATCTATGTTTGTTTGCTGAGCTTAGGAACGTCATATTTAACAAACACAATGTTCCAAGTGCTCAAAGATCATCTCAGACAGGAGGGTTGGGAACTCATGTCAATGAATCCACTGATGTTTTGGGAACGAGGAGGTGGGGAGAGGAGGGGTGTTTTGAAACTAATTTGCTTAGAAACAGCGAGGATTTTAGGGATTTTAGGGTGCACGAAGTCAAGCAGGGGTGAGACACCTCGAGGAAAACCCAGCCTGTGTTTCTCTACTCTAATAAAACTCAGAGCTGCTCCCTCAGTGCCAGGAGCCCTTGGCTCTCCTTCCCTGTGCTCTCCTTCCCTCATCCCAGAGCCAGGCAGAGCCAGACTGTCACACCTGAGCCTCCTCAGGTGGCTCTGGGCTCACCAGTCCTCAACATTCCCAGATTTCTCCAAAATTTCTCAGCTCTGTTGCCTTCCTGTAACTCCTCTCCGACCTCTCTGTGTGCCCCAGTGACACCCACAACACCCCTGGTCAGTGAAACAACTTATTTATATTAATTAATACATTTCCCCTGGTCACTGCGCTCGTGAAACTGTAAATCTACCGTGGTATGTTGGGTTTGGCCCATGAAAAAGGGGTTTGTTCCTTGGAGAAAAGCTGAAAATAAGCAGATTTTTTTAGCAACTTGGCAGCTGTGCAGAAAGGAAGCCTGTCCCCAAAAGAAGGTTCCTGCAATGCTGGATTTATTCATGGAAAACTGTCCTCTTGGGTCATAGAATCATAGAATGGTTGAGGTGGGAAAAGGTCTCCAAGAGTCCAACCATCCCCAGCACTGCCAAGGCCACCACTGAGCTCTGTCCCCAAGGGCCACATCCACAGGGATTGGGAATCCCTCCAGGGATGGGGAATCCACCCCTGCCCTGGGAAGTTCTTTCCAGTGCCTGACAGCCCTTTCCATGCAGGAATTGTTCCCGATATCCCACCTGCCCCTCCCCTGGCCCAGCTGGAGGCCGTTCCCTCTCCTCCTGTCCCTTCTTCCCTGGGAGCAGAGCTTGAGCCCCCCACCAGCTCCCCCCTCCTGTCAGAGAGTTGTGGGGTGGGAAAAGGTCCCTCCTGATCCCTCTTTTCTCCAGGCTGAGCCCCCCCAGCTCCCTCAGCTGCTCCAGCCCCTTCCCAGCTCTGTTCCCTTCCCTGCACTCGCTCCAGCCCCTCCGTGTCTCCCTTGTTGGGAGTGTCCCAGCGCTGCCCCCAGCCCTGCAGGTGCCCCAGCAGTGCCAGCACAGGGGGGGCATCTTTGCTCTGGTACTCACACACAGATGTTGCCCGTGAAGTTGATGTGGGGGCACCGGTGTGGTTTGCACATCACAGCCACGACCGCGATCTGCGAGGGGCAAAATCAGAGCAGAGAAATGGCAGCAAAACAGTCACTAAAGTCACTAAAATAAAAGTGCATCTTGGAAGGCTGTGTATTCATGAGCATCTGCAAGGCTATTTTAAGATGTTCTGCGCTCAGTCTGCCACCTAAAATATCTCTGTGTTAACCCCTGAAGGAGAAAAGGAAAATATCAAGGAGTAGGAATCCTGTTATTGAATATTTTCACATTTCAGAGTAAATCTGAGGTGTCTTACACCGAATTGGATTAACTGCCGTGCTGAAAAGATGCCCAGTGATGTGGAAACACCTCCCCTTTTTTCCTCAGGGAATCTCAGGACGGTTTGAGTTGGAAGGACCTTAAAGCTCGTTCAGGTCCAACCCCGACACCTTCCACTATCCCAGCTTGTCCAACCCGGCCTTGGACACTGCCAGGGACGGGCTGCCCACAACTTCCTTGGGCAACTTTCCAAGGAAGAAACCTCCTCCCAGACGTTCTAAAAGGAACATCCCCATGGGCACAACATGCCAGGAAAAGCCTCCAAGAACGTGGCGGCGCCACCGATCCCCCAGATTTTCCGTATCCCGGCCTTTGGCTGCTGTTAAATACAGTCTGTGGGCAAGAGGAAGGTGGGATGATGGTGGAAGGATGGGATGGTGGCCCTGCTTACCCCACTGGCAGTTCTGATGGGCTTGGCCTTGAGCTTGGGCACGAGGACCCTGCGGTAGCGGGGCGGGACGGCCGCGATGATCTCGACCAGGCGCGGCTGCGCCGACAGCCCGTACTTGGCCGACGTCCTGGTCTTCAACCTGAGGGCACAAAGAAACCTCGAATCAGCAAAAGAACCCCCTGGTTTCCATCATGATGCCCAGGTGGGTTCTCCCCCAGCCTGCCTTGTAAAAAGCAAACTCCAGGGATTGAGATAATAAATAAACTCCAAACAGAGCCGGTGAGCAGCGACCGCCAACAATTTTGAGTTTCTAGGTGTTTTTCTAAAGGTGGCTCTAGAAAACGTGGTGGGAGGTGCCAACAGGCTCTGCCTTGCACAGTTTCAGTGATTTAGTTCATGCCTTACATGTGATTAACACAACACAGCCTGTGGCTGAGCTGGTCTCCGAGAAAACTCACGTCGGGTTTTTCCAGCATCAGCAAAAAGTTTGGAATTACATCATGTCAAAGGAGCAGAAAAAGTGAGGCAAATTCAGGTTTTGCTACTCCACGTAGGTAAAGAAATAAAGAACTTTCTGGGAACAACTTCATGCACAGCACAGTGCTAAAAAATCTGATTTAACAATATTCTTATATTAATCTTTCCATTCCCTGTTGGAATTGAGTTTGGGGCTACTGAAGGATGAACACAAGCGGAAAGATAAAAAGGCAGTGGCAAATCCTTGGAGTTTTTCATCCATTTTGTACTCTCAGAGCAAATCACCACAGAATTTACTCATCTCGGTGCCTTTATAACCAGATAACAGCAAGAGAAACGACAGCAGGACGTGGAAATGAAACCTGGACGTCACAGAGTGCCCAGGACACGTTCACTCCTCGTGGATCCCCCTCAGTGCCAGCCCTGAGGGACTCACTTGTTCAGATCCACCTCCTTTCCCTGCTCGTGGGCCTCGATGAGCTGCTGGATGACGTCGGCGATCGTCATCATCATCAGCTCGGCCTGGCTGAGCCCCCCTGGAATGGGAAGAGAGGGACAAAACAGGGACAGTCAGGGCTTGGGGAATGTTGGGGACATCCAGGGGCACCTGCCCTGCAAGGCATTGCATGGAGTCCTGGCATGGATTGGGAAGGGACATTGAAGCTCATCCACTTCCAACCCCGACACCTCCCGCTGTCCCAGCTGGGTCCGACCTGGCCTTGGACACTTCCAGGGATCCAGGGGCAAACACAGCTTCAATGGGAATTCCAGCCCAGCCAGGAAATCCCTTCCCAAAATCCCATCTCCCCCTGCCCTCTGGCAGTGGGAAGCCATTCCCTGTGTCCTGTCCCTTCATCCCTTATCCCAGGCCCATATCCAGCTCTCCTGGAGCCTCTTTAGGCTCTGGAAGGGGCTCCAAGCTCTCCCTGGAGCTCAGTGATTTCCTTTGATCCCTTGGAGCTGCATCCCACAGGGAGAGGCTGCTGAGAACCCCAGCCTGGAGCCATCCCAGCTCCATGGAATCCCAGGATACCAGAATGGTTTGGGTGGGAAAGGACCTTTAAAGCTGATCCCATTACAACCCCGTGCCATGGGCAGGGACACCTCCCACCATCCCAGGTTGCTCCAAGGGAATCCAGCCTGGCCTTGGACACTCCCAGGGTTCCAGGGACAGCCACAGCTTCTCTGGGAATTCCAACACATCCCCTCCCCATCCTCCCAGCCGGGAATTCCTTCTCCATCTCCCATCTCTCCCTGCCCTCAGGCAGTGGGAAGCCATTCCCTGTGTCCTGTCCCTCCAGCCCTTGTCCCAAATCCCTCTCCAGCTCTCCTGGAGCCCCTTCGGGCTCTGGAAGGGGCTCTCAGGCCTCCCCACCCTCACAGAGAGCGCGACAGGAACACTTTGTATCCCCAACAAGGTGCAGTTATTTCCCCTGGTGCAGCTCTGCCCGAACCAGCCCGTACTGGGCCGGCAGAACAGACACACCAGACCCGTCAGAGCCGCCCCTGGCAGCGGCACAACCACCCCAACCCTCGGGCAAGGTCGGGGCTGGCCCTTCACACCCCCCAAAAAACCAGAGCAGGGCAGCGCAGGGCTCTCCCCTCGTGTTCCCACTGGACACACAGAGGGAGCCGTGCAATCGTTAAGGTTGGGAAAGATCTTTAAGATCATCAACTCCAACCGTTCCCCAGCACTGCCCCTTAAGGCCGCCCGTGTCCCCGAGTGCCACAATCGCAGGGATTTTAAACCCCTCCAGAGAGGGGAACTCCAACACCGCCCCGGGCAGCTGTGCCAGGGCTCGACAGCCCTTTCCAAGAAGGAGTTATTCGCAATATCCAATATGAACAGCTGGAGGCCGTTCCCTCTCCTCCTGTCCCGTGTTCCCTGGGAGCTGAGGCCGAGCCGGGCCTCCCCCCGGTTCCGCCATCCCGTCAGGGAGTTGTGGAGAGCCAGAAGGTGCCTCCTGATCGCTCTTCTCTCCAGGCTGAGCCCCACCCCAGCTCCCCCGGGGGCTCCATTCCCCCCCTCAGCGCCGCTCCAGCCCTTCCCGCACCTTTCCCGCTTTTCCGTTTCTGTTTCATCCCGGCGGGTCCCGCGGCCTCCCAGGGCGCCGCGGCCGTAAAGCGGCACCGCCCGCGCCGCGGCCGCAAAGCGGCACCGCCCGCGCTGCCGCGAAAGCGCCGTAAAGGGGGAGGGAGTGTTGCAGTCCCGCCATTGACCGTCGGGGGGGG
>JAWWLV010000473.1:0-11811 GCA_035041135.1 Platyrinchus mystaceus | reverse complement strand
TATCTAAAAATTAGCTAGTAAGCAACTAAGGCTACAATCTTGTATTATTGCTTTATATTTTGATCACCCTTTATCAGGACAAGCAAGGAGCACATCCACTTGCTCTGAATGGCAGGCTGTGGGTGATGGGCTTTGGATGTTCTGAGATTTGTTTGACACTTAAGTTGAAAGCTTCCACTGGAAGTTAAAACATTATATCCCTTAAGTGCCTAGAGAAAGTAAAAGCTAAAGCTATTTTCACTGTTGAGAAAACAGACTCAAAGTGGGGATAGTACTTAAATTTATTACTAACAGAATAAGATCCAAAGAGTCAGAAGTAAATCTGAAAAACACCTTCATCCCACCCCTCCTTCCTTCCATATGCTCTCTCCTCCCCCCCAGTGGTGCAGGGGGACAGGGAATGGGGGTCACAGTCAGTTGTTGTTTTTGCCACTGCTCAGGGAGAGAATCTACTGGAGGGAAGAACCCAAAACCTCTTCCTGGATAAACAATGCATTTGTTGGTGGATGAAGTAAGCTAAGCTATGGGTATTTCTTCACAGTCATGATTCACCTCTGCAAAATGTGAGGTCCCCAGTGCCCCTCTTTCCTCCTTCTACACCCCAAGAAGTGTGGGAGGGCACATTCCCCATGTCATTTGCTTCTCTGAGAAAGGTGACTCCTATGTCTCCCCACAGACTTCCAGGGCAAGAGGGTTTGAGTGCACAGAGACATTTTCGCTGTGTCTGCTCCAGACAGCAGAGGTGAATATTCAAGGGAGAAGAGCATTTAGTTTCAGAGATGTAAACTCCAGTGGAGTTAAAAAGTTAAAGCTAAACCCAAGCTCGACATTAATCACCTGAAAACTTTTCTGCTACAGCTAGAATAAATTAGGCACCAGTCATGTATCTGGTAGGCAAAGTGTTGCTACAGCCACTAGCTCAAATAAAGATAAAAGATGTCTGGAAAAAGTCTGACAAATCCTCAGCTCCTGTCCTGCTAACCTAGAACTCTGTGCTCTTCCAAGACAATGGCAGCACCTTATTTTGTGTATTACAATACACAGGACGTCCTTTCCTGTCCCTCCTGATGGATCATAGATGGTCCCTGGAAGGAAGGATCATAAGGCCAAGAGAAATAAAGGCTATGTCACACCTTTTGGCTTACAGAAGATTCACTGTTTATTGGGAAGGGAAGCAGAGACTTTGCCAGCATGAAGTGACACCCATGAATTCAGGACCCAGAGGCAGAGGGAGTAAATTGCGTGACTGGTTTGTTAATCAAAAGCTCCTGCAGTTCTGCCTCCAACATACTGATAGTTTTTAAATCAGTCTCACATCACTTGAGCTCTTTTAAGCCTTATGATGGGCTGAGTCTGATGAAGATGAGAGTGTTACTTCCAAAATGATTGGTTTACATAGCACAGGAAGGATATAGGAGTTCCTGACACAACCTGGACTTTCAGGATAAAGCAAATCAGCAACTGAGGTGCAGCAGGAGTCCTTCATTGTGAGCCTCTGCAATGGTACCTGCTGTTGACACCTTTAGACACTGATCTTTTCTAGTTTGCAAAGTACTCTCTTGTCAAAACAGAAACCATAGAATCATAAAACAATTTAGTTTGGAAAAGACCCTTAAGATCATTGAGTCCAGTTGTTAAACCAGCACTTCTAAGTCCACAGCTAGGTCCAACCATGTCCCTAAGCACCACCTTTGTGGGAGCCAGTAGCCATTTTGCCAAAGTCTAATTCAGGAAGGACAGGTACTATGGAATGTGATTCTTCCTTCCCACTCCCACCTCCACCCAGACTAAACACTCTGAAGGGGCTGAATTGGAGCTTTTCTCTTGAATTCAGCATGATACAGGTTCAGCCCAAGTAGTATAAGATATAAGCAGAGAATTAATCTGTAATGTAAGACCCCAGCTGGTAGCAAAAGTGGTATCCCAGCACAGTGTGTGAATTTGGGTTATACTTTCTGGCCCTTTTTAGCTCTGCAGGTGCTGTTGGTCTGTATCAAGGCATGTGTGAACTCAGAGCCTGAAGATACTTGGATTTGCACTGCTCCCAAGGAGGTTGTTGGCTGCCTGCAGGCACTTGTCCAGCTGGGACACTGCAATCAGGGAGAGACAGAGGCTTTAGATGGCTCAGAGTCCACAGATGGAAGGAGCAAGGGGACACAGGACTTCTTCACGTGACCCCAGGAAACAATGGCAGGTCCCGTTGGACAGAGAAGGGAATCAGCAGGAAAAGGACGCTCAAGACTCACCAGCGTGGCTGCACAGCCACGTCACAGCCTTGGCCTCCAGAAGTTCACAGTAGTCTTGGTAACATTTGTCAGGTCTGTGCAGCCAAGTCACAGCCAGCACCGTGGCCCAAATGCTTGGTTCCATGACCTGTAGGAAAGCAATGGACTGCCGTGCACTGCCGACATCTCGCCTGTCCCCTCGCTGCTTCCCCTCGTCCATTGTAGCTTATGGTTTCTGATCATTTGTCCCTTGAGATGCCAGTGTTACTACCAGCCAAGGTTTTCCCACTGCCTCACTGTCCCACTGTCAACATAAGAGGTTCCCCCGTTACCTCACCAGGCATCTTTCTTTTGATTTCAGCTTCATCGACCTCCAGCACAGAGGCCAATCCTGAGCTGAGGGCCCAGGAGCCATCTTCACTCTGCAGTGCTACCAGCTTCTGGCACTCAGCAAAGGCTTCAGTGGACCATGGCCCCAAAATTGGAGAGCACAACACATATGCTGTAGGATCCACATACTTGAGAGAAGAAATAGATGCTGGTAGTGGTTTATATGCTGTGGGAGAAGATGTGAACAGGAGTATTGGGAAAATCACAGGAAGCTGACTCCTCTCTACTCCCCTGTGCAATGCCCCAGGATATTATCTCTGCTCTCCTTTGGGCAGCTTCCTGCTGCCCAGAGTCCTCCCTACATGTCTCCAAAGCAGTCCAATCCATAGCCCCTTCTGGACACCCTTAAGTCATCCCCAGCCTTGACCACTGCCTCTTCTCCTTGCATTTCTGGCCAGCTATGTGCCAATACCTACCTCTCTTGATACACCCCAACACATTTTGTTCAAACGTGTGTATGGTTCAGCACCATCCCTGCCCCCTCCCTGCGTATCCCTGAGCTGAACCTTGTATTTACCAAAGTACTTTCAGATACGAGGGTAACTAAGGGAAGATTAAAGGCAAAATTCATCGGTTTCCACATCATGAGCAAGACATGGCATCATAACCCTCCTGTAAGACAGTGGATTATCCCTGCATCTCCCATCTGGGTCAAGGCCCCATACCTTTTGAGCAAGTCCCCCGGCTGGGCAGGGCAGCAATGCCACAGGTGACTCGACGGAGGGCACGCCATGACTCACGCACTGCTGTCAGCCAGCCGGGTGGGACCCACAGGGTCACAGGATAGCACGAAGAGTCCTTACATGAGCCACGAAGCTCAATGATCTGGCAGGGGATGTGTGAGTGGCAGGGTGCCAGCAGTGCCAGAGGTCCTTTGAGGGCAAACAGGAAAAGGGACTGAATTAATCACATGGGAAAAAAGCACCTGGTGGTGATGGGGCCTACCCCAGGAACCTGGGAGCGCCCCGTGGCTGAGGTTCCAGCTCCAGTGGAATAAGGACATCCCATGGAGCTGCCCCACCAGCTCTTTTCTGCTGGTGGCTTTCCTTACCTTGGTACCAGGTGACCCTCTGTGATGTACGCATGCCCACATAGCTGGTAAAGGGGCAGATGATCCCTGAAGCGAGGCTGATTTCTACTGCACGATGCCTGGGTTCATCCCCTGACCCACTCGCAGCCTCGGACAACAACCTCTGCAGTAAGGACCTTGCAGCCAGACGATGCCCAGCCAGCCTGGGAACAGAGTGGGGTAAGCACCTGAATCACCTCTGTACTGAGGAAAGAGCCTGGACACCTGGGTTCTCTCTCCTCAGGGCTGAGGATGGACAGAGGGAAAACCTGGATGCCTGGGTCCTTGTCTGTCTGGAGGGAAGTGGTGCCCAGGTGCCTGGGTCCTATCTCTGTGGGGTCAAAGCAGGGAAGGAGGGCATGCTTGGACACCTGGGTTCTCTGAAGGTTTGTGATGGTATGTGGAAGGTGGAAATGCACAAGTTATCTGTGCCCCCTCTTGGTTGGAGTCTATGTTAGAAATGAGGGGAATGCATCTTCCCTGAGGATAGGCTCTCACCTTCCATCTCCCTGTGAGCAGAGTGGGAATTCAATCCTGTGAGTGACATCCTGGCCATCCAAGCTGCACTGCAAAGTCATGACCCCCTTGGCCACCGTCGTATCCTGGAAACACATGGAAAGCTACTGGAGGTTAGTGGGGACACAAGATGGTTACTAGGGAATATTGGAAAATTACTGAAAGATTACTGGTGGTTACTGGGAGGCTGTTGGGAGATAGCTGAGGGTGACTGTCGTCCCAGCTCTCACCTGTGCCTGTCCATGGATCTGGGCATAGAGGAGACTGTGTTGACCTTGAAAAATAGACTGAGGAGTACCCCCCAGCACTTCAACCTCCAGGCCATGTGGCAGGGTCCAGCTCAGAGAGACAACTTCAGCTGCTGGCTTGAGGGCCCTCTTCAGGCACTGCAACACCTGGGGACAGAGGGCAGAACACCATAGTTTGCAGCAACTTGGCTGCCAGTGTCAGGGTTCCGTGGGGGACAGTGGAATGTGGCGAGTAGCCTGCACCACCTGGATTCCCTGGGCACAGCCAGATCTGTGGGTTACAGTGGTGCAGAAGCCCAGACCCCCAGGTTGTCCATGGGGTACAGTCAGGGGCAGCCTGTGTGCCTGGGTTCCTGGGGCAGCTGATCTCAATTGTGTGTGGGTAGTTCATGTGCTGTGGTGATTGGAAGTCAGCATGTCTTTGGAATAGAGGGGAACCTGCTAGGGCTTCTGGATTCCTACCACAGCTGTCATACTGTTGTTGGAGGAGATGTAGGTAGCTTCACCCCCTGTCTCCCTGGCCAGGGCTGTAGCCAGGGCAGCGCTGTCCTCAGAGAAGCAGAAGGAGAAACACCTATGGGGAGAGTAGGGAAAGATGTCAGAAATGAGAGCCAGAGGTGGGTGCAACTATGCTGGGATACGCAGACTGGAGTTAACGCTGAGGGAAGAAAGCTAGGGTGCAGAACAAAGCAGCAGGGAGAAGAGCAGGGAGTGAGGGACTGGGTTGGAGCTGGGGTTAGACAGGGAGCTTGCAGAGGAGAGTTGGGGCTTGGGATAGAACTGGGATTAGTCTCATGGGGCTGGAGCAGAGCTTGGGGGCACATTGGGGTATACAAGCCCTGTGCCTCAGTCTCCCTGCTCACTCTGGGAAGGATGCCTCGGTTGTGAGAGTAGTAAGCAAAGACTCCCTCATGGGGTCTTGGCACTGGAGGGCTGAGTTGACTAAGAAGGGTCTTTAGGATACTGAAGGAGCTCAAGGATTGGAACAGGCACTAGTGCACAGGGGCCCTTATGGGGGATGGAAATGAATGGACAACCAAAAGGCAACTGGAGGACTCAGGACAGAGAATCCCCATTACCTGTGGCTGTTGCGATGATGACAGACCTCAGCTGCAATGGCTTCCTTGTCAGAGGGTAGCCCAGTCAGGAAGATGAAGAGCTGAGAGACAGCAAACATGAGTAGTGGGGTCCTCCACAGAGACCCCAAAATGGGAAAGCAGGCCCTTAAACTGGAGAGAGAGGGGCCAAGAAGAGAGATGGCCTGTACAAAAACTACCCCAGGGAGAGACAGTCACTGAGGGACAGAAACCCCCAAAGTTATAGAGCCACTTCTCCATTCCCTGACATACACCAGTATACTTCTGGTGGGTCCTTTCACCCCCACTACTGTGTCCTCTCTCTCCCCAGGACACCTGCCCCTCCGTGCTCCTGAGGCAGACCTGGCGTGCATGCCCACGGGGGCGGGGGGTGCTGTAGACTGAGCGGAGGGTTTTGAGCAGGTTGGTGTCACCCGGACTGGAGCTGGTGGAAGGGATGCGCTGCATGGCCTCGGTCAGGTTGTCCTGAGTATATTCAACACTTTGCCTGCAGGAAGCACAGCATGTTTGGAGCTCTGTGCCCTCCCTAGTTCTCTCTGAGACTGCCCTGCAGCAATTCCCACAGCTATGCCCCAGATTCCTCTGCCAGTCCCTACCCCATACTAGTTCTTGAAGAAACCTTGTTTCATAATTCCTACAGGGCTGCTCAACAGAACTCCAGGAGGTTCTATTCCATAAAGCCAAGATCCCATCCCAGAATCCAGCCTTGCCCTACAAGTAGTCACTCATGCCCTCCAGCATTCAACCTTGCCCCATACCCACTAGCCAATTTCAGAGCATGTACACTTGCCTTCCAGCATCTAACTCTGCCCCATAGTGCCCATGTCAGTGCCACAGCATCCAGCCATGCCCCACAGTATCCAGCCATGCCCACAAGGACCCTTTGCAGCCCCACAGCACCCAGCCTGCCCCATGTTTGCTCACGGGTAGATGCCCACAGATGTTGCTTCATAGCAGTAGATGTTGAAGTAGCAACCCAGAGGCAGGCTTTTGAGGAGGAAGAGCAGAGAGTCCTGTGGAAAGACACAGCAGGCAGGTCTTGGGAGGCACTTGTGGGGGATGTGGATACCTTTAACCGTAGACTCGTCCTCCTAAAGCCTCTGGACTCCCCTGGATGACCCAAGACAGTGTCCTGAACTCCTCTGGGCACCCAAGATATTTCAGGACCATTTCAGGTCTCACCAGCCCCTACTCACATCTCTGTCCCTCTGTAAATGCCTGCTCTGGCTGTCAACCTGCTCCTCCACCCTGGTCCCTGTTCAGCAAGGGTACCTGGGCATGCTCAAGAAAAGTGGTGTCCAGCAGGAAGATGAACTCTCCAGACTGGCGCTGCCCAGGCACTGCCTCAGGGATGCTGGGTGCCAGTGTCACCAAAACCATGGGATCACCAAGCAGGGAGCCTGGAGGAGATAGGAATGAGATAAAGGCCAGATAGGGACCCTCCTCTTCATCCTGGTTCTGACTCTCATTGTGCTTTCAGCTTCCCCCATCCCAGAGGCTGTGATGCCCCACACTGGTACCTCAATGCACTGCTACACTGTCTGCAAATTGCACAGCCCATATATTTCAACCCAGTGCCTCCAACAGAGCTGGCCAGTGAGCTCTAACGTAAAACTTCCTGTTACACATCCTGCTGTATCTGATACCTCATCACACTTTCCCCAGCATTCCAACTGACAACCCAGGACTCGAATGATTCCATCTGAATGCCTTCCATTCCCAAACCAGTGTCCAATTATTTCTTATCCCCCAGAATCCCAAGTGTCTCAGTGTGTCCCTATGCCTTCTGTCAGAGCTGCCCACATATTCCCTCTCCAGCTGCACTCACCTGGAGGGGCCTCAGGATTTCCCTTCTCCACCACAGCACTGACTGCACTGGGATCTCCAAAATACACCAGTAGCTCCAAATCATGATGTCCTGGGGGGCTGTCAGCCAGTGAGACCTGAAGAACAGATGCCTGGTCGTATACAGGAGGGACCAGACCCAGCTTTGGACCAAGAGCACAGGCACTGATCCCAGTTTCTCATCCCATCCCGTTTCTCAGTGTTGACATACATCCCCAGCTACCCCTGGGATCCTTATACTCAGGAGAGCAAACCTGTGCAGTGCTGCGGTCCTGGGCAGTGTAGATCAAAGGGGTGAGGGAGCAATTGGCCTGGACATTGGCCACTCCACGGGGTGACTGCAGGCTAGCAGTGAGCAGCAGGCTGTAGGGCAGCTGGCTGCTGAGACAGTTCCAGTCTGCAAGGAGAAACATGGTACTAGGTAGGACACAGGCTGTCCCTGCAGGATTGGGCAGGTGGACAGCATTTGGCATCCATATATATGTCATATGGAGAGAACTGGGGGTTATCAATGAGTGCTTAGAGGGGTCCATGAGTCTGTTTATGGGAAATGTGTGTGGGAGGCGTGGATCCCCTCCTGAGGTACAAGGAAGGTTACGTGAATCTGTCCAGGGGTGGCATGGGGGACAAATGTGGGTCCTCTACAGATGTAAAGTGAAGTTGCATCAGGTGTGTTCATAAATACATGGGGACCCTGTGGCCCTTTCATGTGGTGTGTGACTGGGATGGCAGGTTCCTTGTAGGATCACTCACCATAGAGTTTTGTGTAGGGGTGCAGTGTGTGTGGCAGCACAAACCGGGCGGCTCCGTCTGGCTCCCGTGACAGCTCCTGGACATAGCGGAGTGTCACGACCAGCTCCCTGCCGGGGGACAGTGTGCCCAGGAAGCAGGCAAACACCTCGCCTGGATACCTAGACTGATCCTGAAGGTATTCCAGATTCTCCCAGCTCTCTGTAGCCTCATGAACCTGCTGGGCCTGGGTGGGAAGGGGAAGGACAGAAAGCTGATCACCAGGCAGACCGTGGGCTGCTCCTCCCACACCTCTGTAGTGCCCATTCATCCCTGGATGCTGGTACCTCATCCTGCAGCAGGGCCTGGACCTTGGCATCCTCACTGCAGGCCTGGAAGGAGTATATGGACATTTGTGGGCCCAAGGGGAAGGCAAAGAGGACTTCTGTGGAGATGGGACTCTTGTTCTGGTATGTGAGTTCTGAGGCCACATCAGCCACATAATCCTGGATAGCGACATCTACCACAGCACTACACAGAGGCACTGAGTACAGGGGCATGTAGAGCCACTTCCCCAGCAAAAAGGATCCTGTTGCTGTAGAGAGACATGCAAACTTTCCATCAGGCATACATGAAGGACACAAGGAGGTGCTCCCACCCGGGAAACCAAGACCAGGTGACCAATGTTAGTAAGGTGTGAGCCTGGCATAGAAGAGTGTCTGCCTCCTGTCCTGTCAGGTTCCCTTTTCCTCCAGGTCTCTGTTTCCCACCCATTTTCTGTGGAAATGCTCTTGATCATTCCCATCCTAGTTTCACTCTGGGAAGATCCAGTCCAGCTATTTCCCTCTAAGGCTGCCCAACCTCCTCCTTTCTTTGTTCCACTTTGGGAGCATCCCACACCCCCCAGACGTCCCTGTCTGATCCCCAGCTCACTGTCATGGGTGTAGGATTTTCCTAGAAGTCCAAAGCTTTGATGCCACATTTCTGGAGACCTGCAGAGAAGGAAGGTCTTATGTAAGAGGAGAGATCCACACCAAGCAGCCCCTATTTGATGATCCTTGTCATTTGCACATTCCTACACATACAGAGGAAAGCCCCAAACCACTGTGCACAGCCAGAGAAAACCCAGGGTTTCAGATATGCCTGTTCATTAGCACAGGGATGTCACCAGGAGTGTCTCTGCAATGCAGAGTTCTGCACCACATCCCCACCATGGGAAAATCACAGAATTATCAATGGTTTAATATTGTTCAAGCCAAGACCAGGTTGCTCCAAGCCCCCTCCAACCTAGCCTTGAACATTTCCAGGGATGGGGCATCCTAATATCTAACATAGTCTCCCCTCTTCTAGTTTAAAATCGTTCTCCCTTTTCCTACCAGTATCTGCCCATGTAAAAGTTGCACATCATTGTTTTTATAAGCTCCCTTTAAATACTGAAAGGCCACAACGAGTCTTCCCAGTGCCTTCTCTTCTCTGGGCTAAACATCCCCAGCTCTCTCAGCCTGTCTCCAGAGCAGAGGTATTCCAGCACTCTGAGTATCTGCATGACCTCCTCTAGACCCTCTTTAAGAGGTCCATGACTTCTTGTGCTGAGGACCCCAGACCTGTACACAGTGCTCCAGGTGGGGTCTCAAGAGGGGAGAGCAGAAGGGGACAATCCCCTCCCTTGACCTGATGGCCACACCTCTTTTGATGCAGCCCAGGATGCAGTTGGCTTTCTGAACTGCCAGCACACATTGCTAGGTCATGTCCAGCTTTTCATTCACCAGAGAAATGAGAGATAGCAAGGGGAGATGGTGTGAAAGAAAGACTAGATAGGTGAAGGGATGGGTGGATGGATGGAAGGGACTGGCAGTTAAGGTTCATTTTAGGACAGATGGATGTATGGGTGGACAATGAGAGAGACATAAGAATTTTTGTTGAAATGGATGGATGGGCAGGTACAGTATTGTTATCCCAAACAGTATTGTGTGAGTGCAGCTGCACAGGGGATAGCTATTTTGAGGATATGTTCATGGAGTAGCTTGTGAGGGCAGGTTGAAAGTCCAGATAATAATGGCAATATGATGAAGAGAGAAATGAGGCCAGGTTCAGGTATTCCATGATTGCAGAGCAATTCCCAGAAAGGCAGTGGTGGGAAGGTGTGATATCTGGTTGTCTTGAGGCCAATGCCAGAAGGTGAAAGGGAATGCCCTCCATCCCAAATCCTTCCATATAGATCTCTCTGTTTCAGACACACTTGCCTCAATTTCCCCAGTTTCTGCTCTCAGATGTCAGGGTGGGAAGCACCAGAAACATCCCTACCCTGCCATCATGCTGACAGGGGGGACAGCCAGATCAAATACGTTGTAAGTCCTGGGGGTAGCAAGGGTGAGGGATGGTCAGGGGGATGGACTGATGAGGCACCAGCTCTCCATGTAAGCAGGGACAGTGCACAGAGAACAGGATCAGAGTAACGAGGTGAAGCACGATCAAGCAGACACTCACCAGAACCAAGGCCAGAGCCAGCAGGGAGCGACAGGCGGAGGGAGAGATGGAAGGACAGAGCGAGAGGTGTCCTGGCAGACAGGGAGATGCAGTGCTACGTCAGCTGAGGGGTGACTGTGATGGAGAGAGGCGGGGGCAGCCGGACAGACGGACGGGCCGGCGGGGAGGCAGGGCCGGGGACGGAGACAGATCGCTGCAAACCTCCTCCGAGCAGCCGGCGCTGAGTTCCGGGGGGCTGTGGAGATCCTGGATATCGGGGAGCCTGGGGGGTTGTGGGATGGGGAAGGGTGAGGGGACACCCCGGCGGAGGGGATCTGACCGGGTCCCTGGATCCCCCGCGGGCTGAGCGTCCTCCCACGGCGGGTTGATCGGGCACGGCCACGGACTGGACTGCAGAGCCCCGGCAGGACCGAGTCTGCCGAATCTCCCCCCGCCTCCGGGCCCTTCCACTGTGTCCTCACATCTGACACAATGGGCAGCGGCTGCCAAGGGCCCCTGCAATCGGACTAGTCTTGTCTGTGTCACCCAGGGAGGTGGCACTCGACCCCCAGGAACCTGTCCCCTGCCAGGCCTGCAGCACTGGCTGCACATTTGGAGGTCCATTCACTGATTAATGCCAGGCTGTTAAGTGGGCAATGGACTGTAAAGAAGCAAAACTGGCCTGCTGGCCAGCTGAGGAATGGGAAGAATTGGCAGACAAGCTTAATATATATCAAATATGCTACATTTGACGTGGGTGTTTCTTCTCACCTGCTGAATTGGGATGGTGCATCTGCTCCTTCCAGCCAGCCCACACTCTTCCCTCCTTGGCACCAGCCCCTGGCTGAGACAACTCACCTCACTGCTGGTCTCTAGACACTCAAGGGGCCAAATTGCATTTGACTTCAGATACGTTGCTCCCAGAGAACACCCTGGCTGCCCCTCACTCACTGGGAGTGTGCAAAGCTTGGCTCTTGCTTCTCCAGCAGACCTTGGCAGCTTCCCTCACTCTGCCTCGCAGGACTGGTGTGATTCTCATATCAGACCACTCCAAGGGCTGTGCTGACAGTGTGACAGCTGTGACCAGCACAGACAGTTCAAGATGCCTTTTTCCAGTTCCGCCTTTGTTCAAGTTTGTCATGGGTTTGGCCATGAGCTAATTTTTTTCACTCCCCCCCCACACACAATTGCTACTAGTCGAGAGAAAAGTTTATGCAGACAAAAGA
>JAWWLV010000472.1:0-11829 GCA_035041135.1 Platyrinchus mystaceus | reverse complement strand
AGGAAAAGCTCTCCTCAAACACCAGCAGGAAAAGCTTTCCTCAAACACCAGAGGAAAAGGTTTCCTCAAACACCAGCAGGAAAAGGTCTCCTCAAACACCAGCAGGAAACGGTCTCCTCAAACACCAGCAGGAAAAGGTCTCCTCAAACACCAGCAGGAAAAGGTCTCCTCAAACACCAGAGGAAAAGGTCTCCTCAAACACCAGAGGAAAAGGTCTCCTCAAACACCAGAGGAAAAGGTCTCCTCAAACACCAGCAGGAAAAGGTCTCCTCAAACACCAGAGGAAAAGCTCTCCTCAAACACCATAGGAAAAGGTCTCCTCAAACACCAGAGGAAAAGGTTTCCTCAAACACCAGCAGGAAAAGGTTTCCTCAAACAGCAGAGGAAAAGGTTTCCTCAAACAGCAGAGGAAAAGGTCTCCTCAAACACTGGCAGTGCAGGAGAGGATGACAAGGACCAGGCAGCAACTCTTGGCCCAGTCTCCCACCCATCCCAATCCCTCCCAGCTGCCAGATTTCCCTCTGGGATAGCAGGACAGACCAGACAGGCCATCAGTGACCCACCCTGGCTGGGAGAGCAGTGGTGAGACCACAGCGCGGTCCCAGAAGATGAAGCAAACCAGGAGATCTGAGCAAGCTGAAGATGTCCCTGCTCATCGGTCTAGAGGGGCCCTTAAAACACCCCTTCCAAACCAAACCAAACCATCCTGTGCTTCCATGACCTGCCAGCACGGGTTGCTGTCCCCCGTCCTCGCCTCTGAGCGACCAAACCTTCCCCATCCAACCCCACGGGGACATCGCGTCCCTGTCCCACTGGGCTGGGAGCCACCTGAAGCCTCAGGGCACGTTGGCTACGGATCCAAGTGGAGCCACGGAGAGACAAAGGAACCTTGTCCCACAGCGCTGAATCATTCCTTTACATCCCGCTCCCGCCCGCACCGGCAGGGATTTGGGGAGCATTTGCCTCCCTGCGAGTAGGAAACGAGCCGCGTTCCCGTTTTAGAGGCAGAACCGTGAGGATTTTGCTGGATTCACAGCTTTCCCCATACCATCCCGTGGCTTCAACACGGACGGATCTTTTTTTCCCGATCCAACCAAACGCCAGAGCAGTAAAATTTGGAGAGGGAAACCCGCGGCACACGGAGCGTTATCCCATTCCCGGAGCTCCAGAGCTGTAACACCCCCCCCCCCACCGATCCTCCCCCAGGGCACAGAGCCAAATCCTCGGGAACGGCATCTCCCAGCAGCCAAAATGTCACCTGAGCAAGGGAATGATGAGCCGTCAGCCGGGAATGCGGGAGAGGAGCCGGCGGTGGGAGCTGCGAGCTCCGGCTCCTCACCCGGCTCTTATTTACCTCGCTCCTTGGAAGGGAGGGCAAACAAAACTCGAGGAAGGGCCGTGCCTCTCCCAAGGTGCACCGCACAACATTCCTGGTCGGCATGGAAACCCCCCTGGCAGGATGCCTGGGCTTGGCCGCTCTCCAAATTTCGGGAAGAGACTCAACCCCTGGACGGCTTCTGAAGGGATTTAAAGGGAAAAGGGCAGCCGCGGGATGAGGCTGCTGCTCCCTGTCGGCCAAAAAAACCAAGAATTAGGGATGGTCCCGAATTCGCCTTCGGCTCTGAAGGGAAAGTCGTTGTGCTTGTGCTGAACTGGGCAGCAGGTTGTGATGAAAACCAATTCAGCTCCCACGCTTCTCCAGAGGAGAATTCCAGGCCACAGACCGCGGGGACAACGGGAAAGCTCCAAATATCTGAAGGGAAGCTGCAGAGATGAAGGGAACAATATTTCATTGGGATTTAAACTGCGGCCAGAGGGATTTAAGAAGCTCCATTCTTCCTTTCTCCTGGTTTTTTCCCCCTTCCCTGGCTCCCAGATCTTCTTCCCTGCCCTGGGGTTTCAAACTGCAGCCAGAGGGATTTAAGAAGCTCCATTCTTCCTTTCTCCTGGTTTTTCCCTTTCCTGGTTCCCAGCTCTCCCTCCCTGCCCTGGGGTTTCCCCCCTCTTTGCTCATGGTTGGGCTGAAGAGCGATGGGATATCCCTGGAAATCTCCACACAACATCCTCCCACTCCCAGTTTTTATTGCTGGGATGTTTTGTAGGGTTAGGAAAGGATGGATCCGTGTTTTAAGACCCAGGATAGTTTGGGGAGCTGGGAATTCAGCAAAATCCCATCATCTGTTTCTGTAAAACGGGAATGTGGCTCCTTTCCTACTTGGATGGAGACAAATATTCCCATGGGTTGGGACCTCACTGCTCTGGGGGAAGAGTGAAGAGAGCAGGGAAAGCCTGGAAGGGATTGTTGGAAGGCACTGGAGCTCTGGGAGTGGGTGGACAGGGATGATCCCACCCTCAGCAGGAAAAGGGACCCTCCATCTTCCCTCAGATCCCTTATTCCCACTCAGGCCAAAGGTTCTTTCTCCCTGATCCTGTGTCCGTCCCCACAGCTCCAGGGAGCTCCAAAGCACATGGAGGGGAGGGAAGCAGCAAATTCCCCTTTTCAGGGGCCTCCTCACAAAAGATATTCCCATTAAAAATCTCTCTTTAGAAATCCCAGCACCAATAAACCCGGAATAAAGGCAGGAGACTCCCTTCCCTCCTCCCTTCTCACATTTACAGGCATTTCCAGGGGGACACCAGACCCTTCCTGCTTTTGCCCATCATTCCAAACACAGGCAAATCAAGAAGCCCTGAATTAGGTGCGTGGAAAGGGCTTGTTTGTGGGACTGAAAGGAATTAAAGGCATAAAACAAAGCTGGGAAAGGTCAAAGGAATGAAAGGCCAACACGAAACCTTGTGATTTAAAATCCCAGCAGGAGAAGCTGCTCTAAACCTGCTGCAGCAAATTGGCTGAGGGAGAGAAGCTGAAATGAAGGCACAAAGTGCTGAAAATCAGCAGGTTTCCCCCGAAAACTTCCACTGCAGTGACCCACGTGGAGAACAAGGAATGTGGGGGATGGAAATGAAAAAGGATCAGGGTGGTTTGTGGTATTTTCAGTCAGCTCTTGGCCCTGGTGTTTCCAGCAGTGGTTTGATGCCACTGGCAGGTCCAGCTCGTGAGCACGTGGAGAGGAAGGAACTCCCCAGGAGCTGCAGGGAATCCCTGTTGTCTGATTTGCTCAGTGCACTCCAAACTAAAACAAAACAAAACTCCAAACCCACTCTCAGAATCGGAGGATGGAGCAGTTTGGAACTCCCAGCCCGTGGGGAAGGCACTAATAATCCCCTGCAACCTGGAAACAGCATTCCAGAACTTCTCCTAGAGCACGGCATTCCCATAAAATCCCCTTCCAAACAAACCAGCACTGGTACTTCCACAACATTTTCCAAAGGGAAACAATCCCACAAGCAGGGCTGGCCTGATT
Source organism: Platyrinchus mystaceus (assembly GCA_035041135.1). Taxonomy (NCBI): domain Eukaryota; kingdom Metazoa; phylum Chordata; class Aves; order Passeriformes; family Tyrannidae; genus Platyrinchus; species Platyrinchus mystaceus. The sequence continues at coordinate 8,464 of JAWWLV010000472.1, read as the reverse complement.
TCCCGTGGGTTTATGTCTAGGAAGATTCAGGCACAAACAAAAGCTCCCCATCTTGGCTGGTCTCAGATTCCCTGGATCCTCTGCTGTCCAGCAGGAATTGTCCACATGTTCTCCTTCTTCCCTCCACGGGGACTGCAACTGGTTTCATTTTTTTTTTTGACCCAACACTTCGTTTTTAAGAAATTAAATACACAAAATTTATCCCAAATGGAGTTGAATTGAAACAGCAAATTTTAGAACTCCAGGGGAGGGAAAGTGAGGCGGAGGGAGGAGGAGAGAGGCAAGAAAAGTGTATCCAAAAGCCTCATTTCCTTAAGGAATTAAGCTGCAAGGCATTCAAACCAGCTGGGTGAACCAGTCCTTGGGATCTTGGAGCCCCAGATTGGATTTTCAGCGGGAAGGAAGGGAAGGACCGAGCTGCACATGTGGAATTTCCTGTCTCGGTGCTGCCACCGTCTGTTGTTCGCTGATGAGGCCTCGCAGCACATCCCGCCTTCCCTTTCCACTGCTCCCAATTCCTGGACGTGTTTTCCAAGCAGATTCCCACCATCTCAGCTCTCAGTCCCCCTGCGAGTCCTCCGAAGCATCGCTGGCATCAATCCACCCTCCTCTGATCTTCCCAATCCAATCAGAAACGCAAAGCTCAAAGCTGGACAGTCCATTTGAGCTTCTAAAATATTCATTTCCTAAGGAGCTGGGGTTTTTTCCCCCCTGAAATTGTGTTTAGTTCCCTAAAATTGCTGGAGCAGAAGTGATTGGATCCTCCTGGATCTCTGTGCTTGTTTTCTTGCCTAAAATCCCAGGTTTCTCCCAGTAAAGATTCCCACAGTTCTCTTCCCAGATACCTTCAGAGATCAAGTTTAAACTGAAGGGGGGTGGGATTAGATGGGATATTGGGAAGGAATTCTTGGCTGGGAGGGTGGGGAAGGACTGGAATGGATTTTTTCCCAGAGAAGCTGTGGCTGCCCCTGGATCCCTGGAAGTGTCCAAAGCCAGGTTGGAGCAACCTGGGATGGTGGAAGGTGTCCAGGGGGTTTGGAACTGAATGACCTTTAAGGTCCCTTCCAACCCAACCCACTCAGGGAATCTTTGATTCCATGAAGTCCAGGTGAGATTGAGGATTGTAGCAACAAATCCTTCACATTCCAAGATCCTTCAGGAGTGTAAGATGCTTTTAAAATCCCAAGATCTCCAACACTCATCTCCAATATCCCTGGGCTGGGGGAGCTCTGATGCTGCTAATGCATCAGCTTGGCTTTCATCCCTCTTTTTTTTCATTAAGGGAAGAGAATTCCCTCACCAAACCGGGAGCAAAGCAAGAGCACCAGCGCTGGAATCACTCAGGCAGCTGTTAAATATATAAAAAAGAGGAAAATCGGGGGTTTAACAGTGCATTTCCTTCCTCGGGGTGGGCAGGGAGAGCTCCCAGCGCTCCTCTGCTCCTGCATCCCCCCCTCTCCAAGCCCGGTTTGAGGAGCAGCCGAGCTCTGTAAGCGACACCGGGCTAATTAATTAATTAATGACTCCCCGGCGTCGGCTCCGCGGCTGCCGGGATAGAGAGGGAGAGGCAGGAAAAAGGGCTGGGACAGTCCCGAGCCGCTGCTGGGAAATGCTGAGGGTTGCTCCGAGCTGCCCGGCTCGTTCCTGACCTCCCCTGCCTCGGGAGCTGCAGAAATCCCGGGAAGAGAAGATGGCGTGGGATCCACCCTGGCAGCATCCTCCCTCCTGGCTGGGATCCTCCTGCCTCCTCCTGTCCTGCTCCGGAGCTGCCGTGGCTCAGCTGATCGAGGTAAAGGAGCATCTTTCCCCGGGGTGGGTTGGGATGCTCCGGGAATGGGGGGGTTTTCCAGGCAGGATGGGCGGCAGGGGATTTAAGGTGGCTCCGAGGGGTCGGAGGTTTCTCTGGGAGGTGCTTGTTGCTTCCTGCAGGCCCAAAAAAAACCTGGGAAGAAGGAGCTTTTAGAGGGTTGAAGTCACAGCACAGCGGGTTTTTTTAGCCCAGTTCCAACAAGTGTCACCTGTCAGGGATCAGGGGGAGCAGGGATAGACCAGGAATGATCCCGGTGATGCCGTCCCTGGATGCACCTGCCCGAGGGAAACCTTTGGGGGCATTTTCCTTCCTCTTCCCTCCCCTCATTCCCTCTGGTTCGGCACAAACACGAACTTTGGAGGTGCCATTCCTGCCCCAGCTCAGTTCCAGAGCTTTTCCCTGAGGATGACTGTGCACTCCCACGGCCCCAGCTCCCTCTGGAAAGGCTGGGATGGAGGGAAAGGCTGGAACGGGGGGAAAAGCAGCTTCACAAGCCCTGCCAGAAGGGAGAATTCATGCTTGGAAAAACAGCCCCCCAGAATTACAGCTGCCAACAGTTTTGCAGCCAGTGGTCCAACCACTGCCCAACCCTCTGCTTGTCTCACTTTAAAGTGAATTAAAAGACTTTCAGACAGATCCCTCTTTAATTGGGCCATGAGATCCCCAGCAAGGCAGGCAGGGACCTAAAACTCCTTTCCAAACTCGCACCCAGGCTGCTGAAAAACATCATTCCCGGTTTTCCTGAGCTGTTCAGCCTCTCTCAAGGTGACAAGCGAGGCAGAACTTTCTCTTACAGAGCACATTTCCCAAAACATGCTCCACTGAGCCCGTGCAGACACAGCATCCACCCACCAGGATGTTCCCTCTCCTTGCATCCCAGACACACATTTTACAGGAATTGTCCTCGTGCCAAAGCCAAACGAAGAGAAATGTCAGGATTGTTATAAACCAGGTGTGAGTTTGGGCTCTGGTTTGTTAAACCAGACTTTCTTGATCTGAGGCTCCTGCAAGGAGCTTTTTTACTTTCATTAATGAGATAATTTGGTTGTCCTGAATAATTCAATTTTATGCTAAGCCAGTCCACCAGAGCAAACAGAGAAGGTCGAAGGGGCTGGACATGAAAACATTTCACTCAGCTAAAAAAACCAAACAAACAACCCAAAAAGGAGAAGTAAAGAAAGAAGAAAATGGTTTTTTAGGAAGCAGGGAGCTCCCACAGGGCAGGAGGGCTGAGGAGGCAGCAGTTTGTAACACCCAACCTGCCCAAGGGATGCTCTGGAAACATCCCTGGAAACAGGGAAGGGGGGAAAAAAAAATCCACATTTCCAGCTCCTCTAGAACCAAAATTTCCTTTTCTGAAGGTCAATATAACTCCCATCACTTCTTCTGTTCATCCCTCTTTTGGGCCAGAGCTGGAAATCCCAGAGCTGAAAATCCCAGAGCTGAAAATCCCAGAGCTGAAAATCCCAGAGCTGAAAATCAGAGCTGATGGTCTGGGATGATCCTTGAGGTCCCTTCCAACCCCAACCATTCCATGATTCCATCTACAATTCATCCCACTTAAATTCACTCACGAGGACCTTTTTTCCCCTAAATACACAACCCCATTTTACTGATCTAGAAAAGAAACCCAGATCAATTATTTATTAGAATTCACCCTTCGGATTCGGTGATTCCTGGAGGTCTTTCCAACCTCAGGGATTCTGGGATCATTCCTGAGTTTCCAGTGTTGCATTTGGGCTGTGCCAGGCTTTGGGTGCCCTCACCACATACATTTTTCCCTCATGGATGGATGTCCATGGCCAGATTTTCCATCTCCTGCTGAGGAGGAAAGGCAGGGAAGGAAAATTCCTGTATTTATTTAAAGCTCCATCCTCCTGAGCCATCCATGGCTTTTGGATGTGGAACCAAATGCAATCAGGGATAAATATTGTTAATTTTTCAGAGCCCAGCCTTGCTCAGGGAAACAGCAACAGCAATCAAACCTGATTAGAAGGGACATTAAAAGAAAAGACCTCAAAAAGTGATGCCTTTTACTGTTTTTCTTCTCTGCTGCTTAAATAAAACTCCTGAGTCCAACAACTCCCTCCTTTCCCACTGGGAATGATCCCTCTGCTTCCCCCCCCCTCACCCACTGACAGGTTCCACCTGCCTGAAATGAATCAGAAGAGAACAATAACAATATTTTTAATCATTTTGGAGTTAGAAGAACCAGTGTCAAACTGTTCTGACCTAAAAAAAATGCAATTTGCCTTGGAATGACTGAATGGTTTGGGATTTAGGAGATGTTTTGCAGCCCTGAGTTTCCAATGGCAGATCCAGTCACATCCAGGGCAGATCCAGCTCATTATGGAGTTTTTTTTTCACCTCCCATCCCTTTTTGGGCACTTGGAGAAGTAGAAGAAAGACCAGGATATGAAAATAACCCAACCTTGGCTCTTATTTTAGTTCCCCCATCCCCAAAATCAGCCCTACAGGGTTGGAAACCCAAAATATGGGGCAGTAACGGACCCCCAACCTCTGCCAGGGAGCCACTTGATCCCTGGGACACCCCAAAAATCCTCTTCCCTGCTCCTGATCCCGGAGATCAAGCACAGAATTGGTCTCAAAGGCAGGATTTATTTGCTCTAAATCAGGAATCCAGAAACTGGATACCCAAATCTGAGCTTGACACTGAAGGCTCTGCCTTAGAATCCCTGAAATAATCATTTATTTATTATTTATTACCAGCTCTGGAGAGGTTTCCTCAGTGAATCAGCTCAGTGAAGTTCCCCTTTCACACAGGAGTAAGCCTGGAGTAACTCAGTCAGGTTTAACTACTTGCACCACACATTTGGAAGCCCCTAAGTCAGGGGAAATGGATTTTCTTCAGGGGGAAGAGGTTTAACTGGAGGGTTAAGACACAAAAATGTGCAATTTTGGCATCAGCAAGTGAGCTGGGTGCTCCAGCTTCCAGTCCTGCAAGGGACACCCCAGCAACAGCCCTGGAATCCCGGGATGGTCGGGGTTGGAAGGACCTTAAAGCTCGTCCCATTCCAACCTTCCACCAGCCCAGGCTGCTCATCCACCTTTGGCCTCAATATTTCTCAATATTCTTGGTTTCTCTTCCCTAAAACGTGGCTCTAAACCTGATTTTGGGCTCTGGGCCACCTTCCAGCTGTTTTCCAGCTGCTGCTGCAGAGGGTGCAGGTGCTTCCCTGAACATCACCCGGAATATTCTCCAAGCCCAACATCATCCCCTCCTTTGCATTTCAGTTCAGGCTCCCGAGCCATCATTTTCTCTCCTCTATAAACACAATCAAAGCCTGACATTTTCAGCCCAGAGCCTCCTGGTTATTCCTTTCTGCTCCATTCCAGCTCCTCCTGCAGTCCCAACTTTCTCCCATCCCTGTGGACACTGCTGGCAACGTTGTTCTGAGGTGGCTCCCGGGTGTGTTTGCAGCTTTTCCTTTGCTATATTCCCATTTTCTTGCCTTCAAAAGCCTTTCCCTGTTGAATGGTCCCCTGAAACCTGCCAGTGCTGCTCCTTCCCTGAATTCTGAGTGTTCCCAACAGCCTCCTGCATCTCAGGATGACTCCCTGAAGCCTGATATCCTCTGGGGAAGATTTCCCTCCTTTCTCCAGCCCTCTGGAATCTTTTCCTCAGTGCCACTGCTTTGCATGGATAAAGCAATGTCCATATTCCACTCTTGGACCACATTCCATCCCCTTGAATGGAACTCTGGGGGGTTTTTCCTCCTCCATCCTCCACTCCTAGACCACATTCCATCCCCTTGGATGGAATTCTGGGTGTTTTTTTCCCTTCCCTCCATCTTCCACTTCTGGATCACATTCCATCCCCTTTGATGGAACTCTGGGTGTTTTTCTCTCTCCATCTTCCACTTCTGGACCACATTCCATCCCCTTTGATGGAATTCTGGGGTTTTTTTTCCCCTCCCTCCATAAGAATCCCCTTGTCCCAGTTTCATTTCCCTTCCTCACACCTTATCCCTTTATCCCAATCCAATCATTCCATTCTCCTGACATTTATCACCCAGCACAAAGCAGTGACTCCAAACCCTGGTATTTATTCTCCAGGCACCAATCAACAGCTCCAAGTCTCAACATTTATTTCCAAGCACAAACCAGCACTGCCAAGTTCTTGAAGCAACTAAGAATTCCTCCCATTAGGATTCCTCAGCTGCTCCTGCTGCTCCAGCCCCTTCCCAGCTCCACTCCCTTCCCTGCACGCGCTCTCCAGACCTAATTTTTTCTCCTAAATTCCCAATATATTTTGCTGCTTTATTTACATTCCCATAAAGAGCTTTTGTGAAGCGGCAAAAATTTTCAACCTTGTTGTTTCTTCCCTCCAGTGCAAGTTCAGCCTTGTTGGAGGTTCTGCTGTTCCTCACCTCCAACAAATCCTTCAGAATTGTCAGAATCATCCATCCTGCTTCCACAGTGATCCACAGACTGTCCCACTGCTGCCCCACAATTGCTGATCCAATGTCATCACATCCCTTCCCACTCAGTTTTATTCACATCCTTCCCAACTTTTTATCGGTGCAAGAGTTTTCTCCTCGTTCTTACACGTCTCAGACTGGAGAATATTTAAAAACTAAAGGAATTTCTATCACACAGAGTGGTTAAATTTGGAAATGACCTCCAAGATCTTCGAGTCCAACCTTTAATCAAACACCATCATGTCAACTAAACCACTGAGTGCCACTTCCAGTCGTTCCCTGAGCATTTCCAGGACTCCCCCACCACCCCAGACAGCCCATTCCAATATCTGTCTCCCATTTCCCAGTTGTCCATCAGGGACAAATCTGGAAGGAAAGACCCGTCCTTTGGACAGCTGAGCTCCACAAAATCACCAGAAGAAAGAAAAATGAAGTGTCTCCTGTGGGTCAGGTTGAGGCTTCCCTAGAGGGAAACCCATCCTGGGATCAGGAGGAAGGAAAGCTGATCCCAAGGCAGGAAGGAAATTTAGATCTCTGGGGTCAAGACATTAATTAGGCAGAATTTCCTGACCCTAAAACTGTGCCCTGATCCCTCCTCCCAGGGCTTTGTCCAGTGGCAGCTTCTTCCACTTTGCAGCTTCTCCAATTCCAACTCTTCGTTGCCGAAGAAGTCAAAATAAATCCTACATTTTAAAAGGGATTTTGGTGTCAGATACCACAAATTCCTCCCTCTTTGGTCACCCCAGGTGCCTCTGCACGATCTCCCTGCTCTCCCCACACTTCCTTTTCTCCCTCAGGAGCAATTCTGGTTTTTAATCCAGTCCCTGTGCAGTGGGAAAAGGGAGATGCCCCAAATTCCAGTGCTGGTGGATTCCAAGCGGCCAAGAGAGACTGGGAGGAACAGGCTCAGACAGTCCTGGGCACACAGATGGATTCTGAGCAGGATCTCCTGGGACAAAAAGCACTCCAGACACTGCAGGAATCATCCTGCATTAGGGAGAGACTAAAATATGGTTTGTGTTGCACAGAGAGAAGTAATTGGAGAGGAGCTCCAGCTCGGATTCACTCCGGGATATCCATTACAGCCGGGTTTAAGAGCTCTGGGATGGGCTGGGACAGGAAGGGCACAGCAGGGAATCAAGTGTTTAGGAGGATTATTTTTAAAAATGAAGTGTTTTCAGCTTTTATCAAGTTTTTACAAGGCCCTGGAGCGACAGGACACGGGGAATGTATTCCCACTGCCAAAGAACGGGGTTAGATGGGATACTGGGAAGGAATTCCTGGCTGGGAGGGTGGGGAGGGACTGGAATGGATTTCTCAGAGAAGCTGTGGCTGCCCCTGGATCCCTGGAAGTGTCCCTTCTCTCTCAGGCCACTCCTGCAGACCTGGATCCATCCCTGTATCCCTTCTCTCCCAGGTCACTCCTGCAGACCTGGATCCATCCCTGTATCCCTTCTTTCCCTTCTCTCCCAGGTCACCCCTGCAGACCTGGATCCATCCCTGTGTCCCTTCTTTCCCTTCTCTCTCCCAGGTCACCCCTGCAGACCTGGATCCATCCCGTATCCCTTCTCTCCCTTCCACTCCTGCAGACCTGGATCCATCCCTGTATCCCTTCTCTCCCTTCTCTCCCAGGTCACTCCTGCAGACCTGGATCCATCCCTGTATCCCTTCTCTCCCAGGTCACTCCTGCAGACCTGGATCCATCCCTGTGTCCCTTCTCTCTCTTCTCTCCCAGGTCACTCCTGCAGACCTGGATCCATCCCTGTATCCCTTCTCTCTCTTCTCTCCCAGGTCACTCCTGCAGACCTGGATCCATCCCTGTATCCCTTCTCTCCCTTCTCTCCCAGGCCACTCCTGCAGACCTGGAGCCATCCCTGTATCCCTTCTCTCCCAGGTCACTCCTGCAAACCTGGATCCATCCCTGTATCCCTTCTCTCCCAGGTCACTCCTGCAAACCTGGATCCATCCCTGTATCCCTTCTCTCCCTTCCACTCCTGCAGTCCTGGATCCATCCCTGTATCCCTTCTCTCCCTTCTCTCCCAGGTCACCCCTGCAGACCTGGACCCATCCCTGTATCCCTTCTCTCCCAGGTCACTCCTGCAGACCTGGATCCATCCCTGTATCCCTTCTCTCTCCCAGGTCACTCCTGAAGACCTGGATCCATCCCTGTATCCCTTCTCTCCCAGGTCACTCTTGCAGACCTGGATCCATC